>WTSP01026602.1:1331-14718 GCA_025331215.1 Actenoides lindsayi
TCGCATCTAAATGGCTCAGCCAAGCACTAAGGGTAAGACTTTAGGCAACTTCCAGATACCAGGTATGAAAACGGATGGAGGGTTTGGGTGCCTGTGCAAAACCTTGCACTGGATTTGGAGCTGCTTCCTTGGGAAAGTGATTGTTGCTGGGGCTGAAATGGTGAAATCATAGGCTTTTGGGAGAAGGCATGTACAGTTTGGGTTCATTGAGATGCAACTTGCAATGTCTTGTCTTTTGTACATGGGGAAAATTATAGCCAAATGCATGGAAGTATCTCTAACTGATTTCTGGGCTCCTCTGAGACTTGCTGCTTGCTTGTATTAATGTTGATTTGCTTATAAATGCTCCTTTTCCTTTTCAAGTGGATGCGAGAGCCTGTGCTGGGCTCCTTGGTTAGCCACAATCTCTGCAGTCTCTCAGAGCTTTTTACAGTCCTGGCCCAGTGCTGTTGGCAAGAGCAGACCTGAGCAGTGAAACTTGAGCCGCTTTAAGCAGCATTAATCACTGGCAAGCAGGCACGTTTAAAAGGAGGCCAGTGAAAATGCAGTCCCTCTTGAATTGCATAAGAACAAGAGTTGGTTCTAAGCCGCGGTTCGCTGCCAGAATGGTTTAGTGGCAAGGGCCGGGCCTGGCTAATGACGTGTGGTGCTTGCACAGCTCTTGGGTGCTGGCTCTCCTGGCGTTGAAGGCTCGGTTGGAGGGGAAGGGGGGATCAGGATGTTTTGAGTCATTACCTGGCAAACAGAAGTAGTAGCTTGGTGTCGGTGGCTGGGTTTTGCTGCTGAGCCAGACAGCTATGGAACTTAAAGGAAATCAAATTTAGCCTGCAGTTGAACAGATTTTTCATTCCAGCTTTGTCGCAGCATGCAGCAAGGGTATCTTCTCCTACAGTAAAAGCATGTTAATTATTGCTCTTTGATTACTTCTGAGTGGGAAACTTGCCATTAAACTGTTCCAGACAGCCCAAGTTTCAGATGCACTTTTTTAGCTTGTCTCCCCTGAGATAAAAGGCGAGCCCAGAGTCAGAAACGCAACTGGCTGTTGACATCCTAGTGCAGCCCAGCAGCTCTTGCTTGGAGCGGTAGAAACTGCAGCGTGCGTGGGAGGGTGGCTCTTATAGCTGAAGCTGTTTCCAGTGCCTTTTGGCAGTCTCTCGTTTCCTTGTAACCTGAAGAGCTCAGAGAGAAGAGACAAACTTTTCTGGGCGACGCAGAGGGGAGAAAAAAAGAAAAAGCACATTTGGTCAAGACTCTTAAAAATTGTTCTTCTGACCTGCTCAGCCTCAGCAGACCTGGTGTTGAAAAGACTTTGTCACTTGAAAGGAGATCTCCCTGCGTGACTCCCTGCTGTAATAACCTTCCTTAAGTTTCCCAGGGAGAGAAAGCAAAGGTTTTGCCAACTGCTGTGCAAGGGGCTGTACTGGCTGTTGAGGGGCTCGGACTGAGGTGAAAGGGAACAGGGAGTCTGGCTCTTCCATACCAGCACTGGGGATAGTTTAAAGAGGAGAGAGTTTCTAGCTTGAAGCTTTCTGTTCCCACCTTCTCATTTCACTCTGGTTTTGAACCTGCTTTTGGTAGCAGGGACACGCTCCATTCCTGGGCTGGGGGGGGTCACACTGGGGCTCAGTGCCTGTTATCTCCTGGGGGAAGGTAAATCCTTCCCTAGTCTGTATGAATGTTTCTGGACGTGCATTGGATAGTGTCCTACAGTCGTGTGGCTTTATGCCTTTTTTCTAAGAAAGCTTCTGATCTCTTTTATCCTGAGCAAGCCAGCTCCATCTCCTGCCCCGTGGCCCAGGCATTCTCAGGGCCAAGCTTCATCAGCACAACAGCAAAAAGGGACAAACCAGGCTCAGTTTTGACCCCACTGCCGTGGGGAATGTCCCCGTGTTGAGTCTCAGAGATGCTCTGAACTGTAGCGTCATTTTTCACCTTGCTATAAGCCCTCATTGGATGGCAGCTGCCCGCAGCTTGGCTTCTGCCCACTAACTGTTCCTGATTTTTGTAGCTGAGGTCCCTGGCAGACACAAGCTTAAAATTGGGGTTTGGCAGCAAAGTGCTGTAGCATGCTGGAGGAAATCCCACTGTGGGGATGAGGAAAGGAGGGCTTCTCCAATTAAGAGATGTGTTGTTCTCAGTGCCCTAGACTGAGCAGCAAGAGGCTGGATTTGGTGCTTACAAGCTACCCAGAGAATCAGGAGATTCTCATGGGAAGGTGAGGGGGCCATCAGTGATGCCTGCAGAGCTCACTGTGCTGGCCCTTCTGCTGCATCCCTGGCTGGGACATGGGTGCAGGTTTGCTGGTGACACAGTCCTGTGGAGAAGGGTATAGGGTTGTTTAAATAACTGGGAAGTGAAGGGGTTGTGCTAGGGAGACCATGAGCGGCCGTGTTTGTTCCAAGGGAGACTTGTGGTCCCCTGCACAGGCTGTGCATGGCTCGAGCCACAGGCAGGGTGCAGAGTGGGGTTTCTTACACATCAAAATGAAAGCAGGAGGCTTGTTTCTGAGGAAAGGTTGTTTAAACAAAGGAAAGCAGGAGCCTGGCTTCTATTTCTGGCTCCTCTCTTGGTGTGACCTTGGGTGTATCCTGTAACGCCAGGGGATGGAGTGACAGGCAAGGAGCTTGGCTCCCAGGTAATGGCTTGTGTGGGTGACAAGGTCCCCAGCCAGTGGCTGGGCTGAAAATGGTGGTTTGGTTGCCTTCCCTGAGGCTCGGGCAGCGAGTGCCACTGGCAAAAACAGTGTCATTCAGGCTTGGCCTCTTAGAAATCCCATCACGCTGACGGTAGGAAACAACCTGCCCTGTCCCCCACCAAGGGATTCACTGACAATTCAAGGCCCTGAACAGCTTTGGGGTGTCACCTTTCCCATGGGAGGCCTCTTAGCTGAAGGTTGATGTTTGGGGCATCTCCAGTGTGGCGCTGGGGGGATGTGCCTGAGTCCCTCCCCCACCCCCTACTCCAATCTTCCCATTCTAGTTGTGCCACCTTTCCATCTGGGCATAGCAGCAGCACATGCAGCAGGTCCCCTAGCCCATCCTGCCTGGGATCCTTCCATTTCCAGGGGCTAAACCAGCCCAGAGAGGGGCTGTCAAGCACCCACGGGTGCTCTTGCTGCTCCCGTGGCTCAGCCCTGGTGCGGGTGTGCCGAGGCGTTTTCTGGCCCCGTCTATAGTTAAGCTGGTCCTTCTGCCTATTTTTATATATATATATTTTTTTTTTTTAGCTTTTAATTACAGTTCTGCGTGCAGGACTGGAAAGGTTAAAAGCGCTCGCGCACCCAGCGTGCCTTTGAGGCACTGGGGCAGGGCATCCTCTTCCCCATAACCCTCCTGCTGCCTTCCCTGCACCTTCCCTCTCTGCTTGCTGCCGGGGACCCAAACCCAGCTCTTTCCCCTTGAGAGCCGCACCGCCAGGCTCAGTGCTCCCCTCGGCTGCTGCCTTGGCGCCCTGGCCAGCCGTGAGCAAGGCGGCAGGAGCAGCCGAGCAGCGCCGGCTGGCCCCGCGGTGTTTGTGTAAGGAATCCAAACATTGCACAAAGTCCAGAGTTGGCCAGCTGGTCTCTGTTAGGATCTTAAGGCTCATTTCCCTTTTCTTGAATCGCAGTGCTAAGCTCTGGGGAAATTTTTTATTTTTTTTTTATTCCCTGCCCCCCCCCCCCAAGCCACATGAATGGAGAGCGCCAAATTGTTTGTGAATGGAGGGTGGTGCCCACTTGGAGACTTTCTTATTTTTTTCCCCTCAATGAATAACCAGACCCCATTGTACGGCTGGTGGAAAAACAATCCGCTGCAACAACACAGAGCCTGTTCGGGAGAAACATGCCTGCGATAGGCAGCTGGAGCTCTTCCAACGCCAGTTCCCCTTCGCTTTCCCGCAGCTCCCGGGGCACCCGGGCTGTGCTGCCGCCGCACCGGCCCCCCTTTAACGTTAGAAATGCTGAGAGCGGCAAAATCTCGCCGGGAGGGGAAGGAGGAGGGGGATAAATCCGGCTTTGGAGCGGGTGGAAGGCGTGTGGGGGGCTGTGCTGGCTCAGCGCTGGCCTTTGTGTTTCAAATCCTCCTCGGGGAGTTTTATGCCCTCGGTACCAGCTGTGCCGGGCCCTTGCAGGGGGGTGGGTAGAGAGGGGAGTCAGCAACTCTTTAAAGGTTTGACAAATTAGGGGAGCAGCTAATTACCTGGCAAGCTGTGAACAGTTGTCCTGGAGCTATTCACTCCTCTTTGCTAAAGCTGGGCTGTGTTTAGACTTTGCATGAAGCTAATACTCCACTTCCGATTAGTCTTGGCTCTCGGCTGCAGGCACTATTTAGGTAAAGATCTCTGAGGCGCTTTCCCTTTCCTAGAGCACCTGCTTTTAGAAATTAATTAGGTTAAGCGTATATTACTTGGTTTAAAATTATATATAGCGAGTGTGCTTTGGGGGACTGGGAAGGATTTGGATTTAATGTTTGCCACTTGAACTCATACAATTGTGGGACCCTGGGAATTTGATCCCCTTGGAGCACACTGGCTGAGGAAGGTGGATCCCATTTAGCTGCTTGCAGACTCTCTGGCCAGCTAACTGGGAGCTGGGTACACCCCTGTAAGGGCAAGCGGGTCACTGTGTCCTGCTTACAAGCTCTTGGAGCTCCAAGGTGTCAAGCCCCCTTGGTCCTCTCTCTATGGGTCAGGGAGGCAGCCGCTGCCCGCAGTGCCCGGCTTGTCCCCCGTTGCTTTTGGCCCCACCTAGGTGTGTGTCTCATCTGTGGCTGTTGTTGGGCTACCCGTTCCTCTCTCACAGCCTGTGCTCTGCCCCTTCTTGCCCCGTGCCATTGCTGTCTTGGATCCCAGGGTGGAATGACCTTCCCTCTGAGTGATATCCTGGGACGGTGGGCCTGTCCCAGCCCCGGGAGCTCTGATTTGCCCTGCAGAAGTCAGCCCTGCCACCCTGTCTTGGTCCACTATCATGTCAGGGTCTGCTGGGGCACCATCCTGCCATCATTTGGTTGCCTGATGCTTCTGGGAGGGTAATTCAGCAAAGGTGCTCCCTAGGGGTGACATCTCCCATCACCTCCTGCACGGGTGAGCTTGTATCCTCCTCTGTCTCCTTGCAGTGGTCCTGCACGCCCCACCTCCAGCAAAGATCAAGCGGGAGCTGCACAGCCCTTCCTCAGAGCTGTCATCCTGCAGCCATGAGCAGGCTCTCTGTGCTGGCTACGGGGACAAGTGCCTCTACAACTGCTGGTAGGTAGCACAGGAGCGGCTGCTGCCTACAGACCCCTTGGGTCACTGGCGCAGGGACTCGTCTCCCTTGTCAGCCTCCCCCATTTCAGCCTCCGCTGCGTGAAGGTGTCCTCACCAGCGTCACCGTCGGGCCCCGGCCCCTCTCCCCTCTGCAGTGCCTATGACAGGAAGCCCCCCGCCGGGTTCAAGCCATTAACGCCGCCTGCCACGCCGGTGTCCCCTGCACACCAGGGGTCAGCTCTGCCACCAGCGGCCCCGGCCGTACAGGCAGCTGCCCATGGGGCTGCCCCAGCCCCACACCCGCTGCAGGAGCAGAGGCAGCAGACTTTCGCCATGCCGCCGCCGCCGCCTCACCCGATGCCAAAGATGATGTCTGAAAACCAATACCCCGCAGAGCACAGGTAAGGCTTCCCCTGACCGAGCGACTGCAAGCATCTTGCAGGTGTTTATGGGGACTTTGGCCCTCTTGGGATGGATCGGTGGCTTCCAGCTGTGGGGAAGGAAGGAGGATATCTGTCCCCTCATCTTTCTGCTGCAGTCGCAGATCGTGGGCCAGATCGTTGCTGCCTGGGGAACTGTGGAGACTGGTGCAGCAAAACGTGCCACCTCCCACTGCAATCTCTTGGCTCTTTCATCCCATGAGACAGCTCCCTGTGAATGGGGACATGCCCACCCTAGCTCTGGGGATACCGAGCAGACCCTTTGTCCTCTCCCTTGAGAAAGGTGAAGGAAGCAGAGGCTGCCACCTGCATCCATCCCCACAGTGACAGGAGATGGTGCCGAGTTGGGGTTCCTGCTCTCCTCTCTCCCGCTTGCTGCAGCTCTGCTGTCCAAGCTGGGCCCTGCTGGGTGCAGCAAGTATCTCTACCCTGCCCCTAAGCACCCCTGGGCTGATGGTCAGTCCTTAGCTCTGCTTTGCATTGCACAGCATTCCCATGAGTTTGGGGTCTGTGGAGGGACAGGCCCTGCTCGCCCTGCTTCCTCTGCGAGCTGATGGTGGCTTCATCCCCCATCACCCTTGCACTGCTGGAGGCTTTGCCGGGTTTGCTTTTGTAATTGGTAGGTGGCATGGCACGGGTCACAGCTGACCTCTGGCTTCATTTGTGATCTTCTGGATATCTTTTGCTGTGGCAATGGCCGCCATGCCACCAGCAGCAGGGTGTCCCTGTTGGACATGGGGCTGGATGTGGCAGCCCAGGAAGGGTCGTGCAGCGGGGCCATGGAAACCCTCAGGACACACCGGCAGTGGGCAAACATCCCTTCCCAGTGAAGAGGGGCTCAGCTCCAAGTGACCTTCGAGCTATGCAGGGGGGCTGGCTGCAACCCCCTGGGTAATGCTGTGCCACTGTGGGGCTTGAGTTTCACTCAGGAAGGGCAGAGGGACACAGCTCGGAAATGGAGTAATCCCAGCTCGGCAGCTGGGAGAGCTCCGGTTACAAAGCCAAATGGCGCACGGCTGCCCAAGAGGAGCCAGGCGTGGAGATCAGAGATCGCCTTTCAAGGTGCCGGAGGACGAAGGGAATGTGGCTTCTCAAGATGGTCCCTTACCCAGCACCACCAGCAGAGCCCATGCTGGGGCTTGAGCTGGCAATGGTAGCACCCTGGAACTGAAAATAGTACTCCCTGACGCTGGGTTCAAGGTTTAATCCCAGCCACGCAGTGGATTAGTGACTGGCTGGAGCTGCGGAGTGGATTTGGCTTTGCGTAAGCGCCCGCCTGGGTGCAATATGCTCCAGGCCCTACAACTCTGCCCTGCCACCCTGTGGGGAGATGTTAATGGTTTAGAGATTTTACTGTTGGGGCGTGTTTTCATTTGGTTTTTTTTTTCCTTTTCCCATTCCTCTCCAGATATCCCTGTTGCAGCACAGGGCTGCCATCACCTGAGGTGCACAGTGCTTTGCAGGGACGGCCCGTGGGCTGTCCTGCTCCCCACTGGGTCCCCATGGAACGAGCCCTTGTGGTGACCGTGCTCCTGAAGAACTGTCCCAGCCCGCTGTGGGTGGGACACAATGTCACCCAAACGACCCCAGGAGCGCCCTGGGCTGAGGGCACCCGGCTGGCACAGAGTCCCGGGTTCGGGTGGGAGCTGGCGGCATGCTGGCAGGGCTGACCCTGCCACCCCTCGCTCACGCCGCATCCCTCTCTCCCCAGGTTTCAGAGGCAGCTGTCTGAGCCCTGCCATCCCTTCCCACCGCAGCCCGGTGTCCCGGGGGAGAGCCGCCCCGTCTACCATCGGCAGCTGTCGGAGCCCCTCGGCCCCGCCGCCCCGCGCCCGCCTCAGGGATTCAAGCAGGAGTACCACGACCCCCTCTACGAGCACGGCGGCCCCAGCATGCCCGGCCCCCCTGGACACAGCTTCCAGCCACCCATGGGCATCAAGCAGGAGCCCCGGGATTACTGCATTGACTCAGGTGGGTGCAAGCCAGGGTGGGGCAGTGCTGTGCCAGCGCCAGGGGGTGCAGGTTACGCTGGTGGCACCTGGGAGAGCAGAGCCGTCGCTGCCATCCGGGGCTCACCAGCACAGTGCAGCGAGGACAGAGTTTGGCCTTGGGCGGTGTCACCCTGGGGCTGCTGCAGCGCTGAGCTGCTGCTCTGCCTGCAGTGGTAGATCATCTCTTTATTTTTTTTTCCATTTTCTCCCACTCCACCCCCTGCCCTTTCCTTTCCAAAGCGGGGAGGATACAGCAGGTGTTCACCAGATGTGTGCAGTGTGCTCTGTGCCATCGCTGCAGGTTAGGGTGCCTCGCAGCACCCCCCGCAGCCCTGGCCTGTGCCAGCCGTGATTTCTGGCTGCTGGACCCCACCAGCATCACGGAAAAATCTTCTAATCGCCTTAGGACCTAAAAATACCCCGACCTCGGGATGGAGGGTGGCACAGTAGAGCAGATGGCAGGGGAGGCGTGGCAATGCCTCCCTTCCTGTGGGGCCTGAATAGAGTGGTGGAAACCCAAGCTGACTTAATCCTTGCCCCCAGTGATCATGCCAGTGCGCCCCCCCTCACTCCTCCGAGTCATACTGGTTTTCCCTCAAAGTTAGGGGTGGGAGCTAGGGGTGGGTGCAACAGCCTGGGGTGTGCAGTGCAGCGTGGCAGATGCTTGCACTTGGCCACAGGACATGCTCAGGGGGAAAATTCTGCCAAGTGCACGGTGGGACCCATGGGACATAAGTCCTTAATGCCACCTTCATCTCCCTCACAGAAGTGCCTAATTGCCAGTCCTCATACCTGCGGGTGGGCGTCTTCCCCAGCAGCCATGATGGTGAGTGCACCCCGGTGTCCTCCCGTACACAGCTATCCCCAGTATGGCTCATCCCTCCCTCGGGGCAGGCAGACCACCCCTCTCAGGGTGGGCAGAGCTGCTGGGCACACCGAAAGCACCCAGAAGAGCCTGCATGCCACTAAAAATAGGGCCTGTGTTGTGCAGCTGCCAGCCCCTGCGAGCGTGCTGTCCAGGCACGGCAGCTCTGCTGCGTAATCTGGGATAATGCTCCTGATAGAGCTGCTTAGGGGGTTTTGGTTCCCCCAGCTCCCTGAGGTGAGGAAGGGACAAAGCTGCGTGGTGCTCAGCCAGCGAGCTGGAGCAATACTGCTGAAGTAACCGGGGATGGGGCTGCTCCCAGTACTGGGGAAGCAGGATTGTTACCTGAGAATATCAGTGCTGGATTAGGCCAAGACATGGATTTTAGGGGGTCCGGCCAATGTGGTGGAGGGGCCCTGTGCTCACCAAGGATCTTTTCCCCCTAGGATTTTCATATGAAAAGGAAACACAGTTGTATTTTGATGACACATGCGTGGTGCCAGAGAGGTTGGAGGGTAAGAACATGGGCCCAGAGGAGGGCTGGGTGGGAACCAAGGCTCATGGAGGGAGATTAGGGGCTGGGCTCCACAGCAGCCAGCTTTGAAGGACAAGCTGTGCTGGCACAGTACTCTTGAGAGCTGCTGAGCATTGTCCTGCACGGCTACTCAGCATCACCACCATGCCTTGTCCCTGCCACCCACCCCACACCTCTCCTGCCTGCAGCACCATCCCCAGCACCTCTTCCGCTCTCCGGTCCTGTGGCCTGACCTTGCACAAGGGGTCCCAGCGGAAGGGCGAGCCCAGTGTTGCTGTGTGTGTCCCCTGCCGGGTGGCACAGCCTGGGAGAGAGGCAGAGCCAGGGTGTTTAACCAGCTGTGTTTTGGTGCGGGCAGGTAAAGTGAAGCAGGAGCCCACCCTGTACCGTGAGGGCCCTCCTTACCAGCGGCGTGGGTCCCTGCAGCTCTGGCAGTTCCTGGTCACGCTACTGGATGACCCCGCCAATGCCCACTTCATCGCCTGGACTGGCCGGGGCATGGAGTTCAAGCTGATTGAGCCTGAGGAGGTATGGGGAGACCTGCCCCAGCACCCGGGAGTGGCTGTGGGCTGAGCTGGTGGGGAGGGGGGAGCATGGAGCCAGATCCTTCCCATGCAACACAGCAGTTCACACTCACACTTGAAGCAAGACAGATGTCTGTACTCTCTGGGCAGCTTTTGAGGGCAAGAGGCAAAAGCCAGTTGCCTGTCTGCACTAAGCAGCCGTAGAAATTTGCCTTTAATCTCCTCTGCTGCCTCACAGCACGCGCTCTGCTCCCAGAGCTGCTGCGGGTCACCAGCTGCAGTGGCATCGCCTCTGTGCCACACCTTGGGGGCCTTGCCAAGATCTGTCATGGCTCCCTCTCCCAAACTGCTCCCATCCCTTGCCCTGGGTCCCGGCAGCCGCTCCGTGCCAGCACGGTGCTGTGCTGAAGCCGCGTGGCCCTGCAAGAGGGTGACACAGAGGAAGAAGCCGTTCGGGGAGTAATTGAAAGCAACTGTAGAGCCAAGCTGCACATTGCGGGTAATTACCCATAATATCTCTTACTCCATGCATGGCAACTGTGGTTTTTTTGAAGCATCTTTCTTGGCAGACTCCCCTAATCAAATGTCTTTTGATTCGGCCCCCGGTTTGGCACTGGCGGTGTTGTGTGGCAGCTGGTGCTCAGAGCTGGAGCATTTACTGCAGCAGGCAGGGAGCTGCTCTGGGAGAGCTGCTCTGGGACTGTGGTGACACACACCCCTGGCTGCTCCAGCCCCGAGAAATGAGACCCCTTCCCTGCATTTCAGTTGTGATTTCCTTTGAGGATCCAGTTCCAAGCCCCAGCTGCAGCCTCCACAGCTGTCCCCTCTCTCCCCCCAGGTAGCACGGCGCTGGGGCATCCAGAAGAACCGGCCAGCCATGAACTATGACAAGCTCAGCCGCTCCTTGCGCTACTACTATGAGAAGGGCATCATGCAGAAGGCAAGTGACCCTGCTGCCATGGGGTGGGGGTGTGACTGTCCCACTGCCACCCCGCAGCAGGAATTCAGCGTTGGTCAGGCCGTGCGTGGTGTTCGCTGGAGGGGCTGGTGCGGGTCATCTCTAACACCCTCCTCCTCCTCCTCGCAGGTGGCTGGCGAGCGGTACGTCTATAAATTTGTCTGCGACCCCGACGCCCTCTTTTCCATGGCCTACCCCGACAACCAGCGTCCCTTTCTAAAGACAGAGCCTGACTGCCCAGTGCCCGAGGAGGAGACGGTGCCACTGACGCACTTCGAGGACAGCCCGGCGTACCTCCTGGAGATGGATCCCTGTGGCAGCCTTCCCTACGCCGAGGGCTTTGCTTACTGACTCGGCCAGCTGGCAGAGCCATGAGCACTAGCACATCCACTTTGGGCAAATGCGGTTTTGTAAAGAATGATTTTTTTGCTGTTCCTAAGGAGAGGAAAAAAAAAACAAAACTAAGCCAACAAACTACACGCATGCACAGACAAATTGGAGGAATCTAAAATGCCCAGTGTGTGTCACCACCGACTCCCCACCCCTACTGTCCAACGGCTAGTGCATAGGACTGCCTGGGGCTGGCACCTCCCACCACGTGTCAGCGCAATGGTTTGGGGTGACGGGAGCTAACGCTGCAGTCTCTAACCCAGGCCCTGTTCCTCACCAGCACCGTGAGGGCTGATGGCTCCAGCAGTGCCCCTGGACTGGGCTGAGCCGGTGTGGCCACCTAGCCAATTGTCACGACAATCTGCTTTGCATCGAGCGCGATCCACGTGGCTGCCTTGTGTGGTGGAAAGGGCTTTGATTTGCACAGAGGAGGGATGGGGGGGGGGCTGCGTGGGCCAGCACCCTGGGGCTGATGTGCACAGCATCCTACCCCAACCCCAAGGAGCCTTCTGCCTTCTTCCCAAACTGCCCCTCCCCACACTACTCTTGTGATATAACCTGATATAACATTTCTCACCCCCGTCCTTGTCCTCTGTGTGTCCCTCTGGCTCCTCCCCAGCTCTGGCTGCAGGCCATGGGTTGTATTTCAGGGGAGGAGACCCTGACACTATCCATCTCCCTCCTTTTATTTTTCTTTCTTTTTTTTGTTGTTCTTTTTGTTTGGGTTTTTTTTTTTTTTTTTATGTTTTGGGGGGGGGGGGAAGGAAAAGGTTTCTAAACTGATTTTTGTAGATCTTTTGTATTTGAAGGCAAAGCTATTTTCTGCAGCCCAGCTGCTGTTCCTGGAGCCCCTGGGGATGGCCTCTGTTTTTTTCTGGTGGCATGCTTGCAAGCCCATGGCTCCCCAGGATAGCTGCCAAAGTACCTGGTCCACTCCATTTCACTGCTCAAGTCTTCTTTCCTGGGGGAGCTGGGGCTGAACCCCAATGCTGACTCAGCTGTGCTCCCTGCCTGCTTGGCATGGCCTAAGAGCTGGGCTGTAAGGCTGCAGTGGGCAGGGACAGGGGGGTCCCCATCCCTGCTTCCTGGGTACCCTGCTTCCTTCCACCTCCCTCCTCACCGCTGCACCTCCTAACAATCCTCCACCACTCATATCCATACCTGCCTGTCCCCCTTCGGCTACATGGTTTTGTTGTAAATGCTGTATAGGAATTTTTTTCTCTTCTTTAGTTAGCTTTGGTTGGAATTTAATTTTTTTTTTTTTGACTGATTCATTCTTTTTTGGAGAAGTATGAAGATTAACTCGGGGTAGTCCCAGTTGCTCTCAATGGTGACTGCAGGGGCCTGTACCTGCGGGGAGCATTTGGTTGTGGGAACCCTGCCTTGAGGACAGGGTTTTAACCATTTGCTTGGTGTGGCAGGTCTACAGTGCAGAAGGGGTTAATCTGAGGACTGAATTGAAATAATCTTTACTCCAGCAGGGCTATGTATCTCCTGCAAAGCTACATTACATTCTGTACTGTGTACAATAAAGGATCTTGCTTTCTGTTCCTCCCTGCTGCCTCGACCCCTTGCTCTGCCTGTGCTCTGGGATGCTGCCCAGGCTGGGAGGGAGTCTCTGGATGTGCTTGTGGGGGGCAGAAGTGGCCCAGTTTATGGCCCGTTGCATGCACCATGCAGGGCCTTATATCCTTTGTAGGCAGCAGGATTACGTGGGGGCCTAGGTCACCATGGCAGGGTTGCCCTCTTTCTGCCCCTCCTGCCCTCTTCTCCAGCTGTGGGGCTGTTGCTGCTATGTCTGGAAGCTACCACAGCTTTCACACTGCAAGGTCTAGCAAGAAGAACCATTTGAATCGGGGGCAGCTTCTCAGCAAGGTATGATTTTAATATTGCCTCTTCCCCAGGGTTTCTCAGCTAGTAGATCCAGCTTCCTCTGTTCCCTTGTCTCTCTCCAGGAAAATCAAGCCCCCCACAAGCAAGCAGGGCTAAGACTGGTGGGGAACCTCTCAGTGTTTGCACCCAAAAAGACCTTGCTGGCAATCTGAGCTCCAGACAGTGCCCAGTAATCCCACCTTGATGGGGATTTCAGGAGAGTGAGTCCTGGTGCTCAGGATGGAGCAAGGGGGCAATGGGGCCAACCTGCAGTGCTGCCAGCAGGCAGATGGCCGGGGGCAGCAGGACCTCAACCCAGCGGCACACCAGTCTGTGGGGCCACAAGATTTCAAAGCCTTTACTAACCAGCTTGTGACATCTCAGCCCAACCTGCCCTGCAAATCCTGATGCAGACAGGGCTGGAGGGGGTGGTGCCAAGAGCATCCTATGCACTGTTCTTGCCAAAGGGTGGGGATAGAAAAAGAGGCTTTTTTTTTTTTTTTTTTTTTTTTTTTTTCTTGGGTTACTCTCGAAGGAAAAGGTTTGCATACCAGGAGGGTTGTTGACCCACTTGGGTGTTAATAATTAT
>WTSP01026603.1:0-11471 GCA_025331215.1 Actenoides lindsayi
GGGCGGGGCGGCGGGGGGCGGGGGCTACGCGAGCACGGGGGGGGGTGTGGCCGGGGGGGGGGGGGGGGGGGGGGGGGGGGGGGGGGGGAAGAAACGCAGCAAAGCCAATCCCAGGGTGCCCGCCGGCCGCCGCCGCTCCGCTTGCAACTGAGCCACTCAATGAGCCGCTGCCCCTTTTTTTGCTGGCTGCCATGTGATGTTTAATAGCGGCTCCGCCGTCCCCGCCCTCCGCGCTGCCCCGCGCCAATGGGAGCCGGGAGGCCGGGCCGAGCCGTGCCGAGCCGGGTCGGTGGCGGGGCCGGGGGGGGAACGCGGCGGAGTCGGCGGCGGAGCGCGGGGTGCCCGGGACTGGGGGGGTTCCCGGGGGAAGCCGCGGTGCCCGGGGAGGAAGGCGGCTGCCGGTCCCCGCTCACAACCCGCCCCGCACGCTCCCCTCGGGTTGTGGCCGCGGGCACCCGGCACCTGCTGCCGATGTCCGCTCCACCCCACCCAGGGGGGAGGCTTTTGCGAGGCTGTGCTGGGAGTTGGTGGAGGTGCCGTGTGGGATCTGTTTGCCTGCTCGCTCCTCTCTCGGGCTGATGTCCGAGGCCCCGTGTAATGAGGAAAAATACCGGAGAGGGACTAGTTTGGGGGGGTTCTTTTTCCTTTTGTTCCTTTCTTTATGTCTGTGAAGAGAAACGCTGAGGTGCAGGGTAGCTCCTCACAAGCGCCCGACCCTGGCACGCACTAGAAGCAAGTCGAGCGTGTAGCAGCGCAGCTGATAAACTTAACATCCTTCCCTTTCACTGAAATCCCTTCCAAAACGAGAGCTTTGATCCCTGAACTGAGATCTTTTGGAGCGAGGTTGGGAGCAGTGTTTGCCTGGCTGAAGCACGTCGGGTCCATTTCTTTGTTGCATAGCTCACCTGCAGCAGCTTGATCTGCAGGCTGGCTGGCCAAGGTTGAACTAGGCAGAAACCGAGATGATTTTTAATAGCTTGTCCTCCCTACAGTGGACCTAAGACAAAGAAAACAAGGATAAAATGTCTGGCCGGGAGCCTTGTAGGAACAAAACCAGCCTTGTAAGCACACTCTCAAGTTTGCCAGACTCCAGCTCTGATGGACAGAGCAGGGGTGTTGGTCTGCGAGGCAGGTGTCGGGCTGCTGCCACGCTCTCCTGCTGCCCTCAGAAAGCCCAGTGGGAACAGCTGAAACGCTCCGTGAAGCCCTGGGCAGCGTGCTGGGAAACTTAAGAGCGAAGGTGACTGCCCAAGGCATGGGCAGCAGACCACAGGAGGCTTTAGAAATAAGAGCGAGCGCCTTGAATTGCAACTCGGGACCGTGCCGGTAACCTCTGCAGCACCCGGAGGATGGGAGCTGGGGATGCTTCTGGGACAAGACAGCGTTCATCAGCAGGCAGGTTTTCTGCCTGGAGCTGCTGAGGGATAAACTGGTTCGAGTGGGGCAGCCACTCTCCTCCAAGGAGCTTCCCTACAATGTCCAGAACAGGCTCTAAATACGATTCTCTACTTCCCACTGCAAAACCCGTCCCTGCAGTCACTCGTTGCTTAAACTGTCCTGCTGCTGCTGCTGCTCCTCCTCCTCCTCATTTGTTTCGTAAGTTTACACCTCTGACCTTAGCCGTCTTTAAATACTCAGTGAAAATGCTTTGCCCAAATGCTTTCTCACGGAGTCCAGGCTTTAGGAACACACTCCTCACATTGCTGCTGAGCAATTTCCACCGACTGCCATTGCTGTCCCTTACAGTATTTGCAGAGTTCCCCATCCTCCGAATGAGGAAGCACCACACTGTTGCAGCAACAAATGCAATGGCCAAATGCAGCTGGTCTTTAAAAGTCCTCAGTGTTACGTGTGTGGGATATGCAAAATTTACATGCTGGGGAGAGAGGGAAGAAAAGACAAGTGCTTCTGTATATTGAGCAATCCGTCTTGTTGGGCAATCGTATTGTTTATGAGTTATTCTTGGGTGATTCTGTTCATTTTTAAGTGGAAGAAAAGCCCTATGACACAGGTAAGGGTTTTTTATGAATGATAAATCCAGAAAAAAAAAAAAAGAAATCTAGAAGATGAAATGACTGCAATTATTTTGTTCATTCAGAAAGATGAAGATCATTAAATCTGCAGAGTTTGAAAGCCATAGGCACAAAGCCTACACAGTTCATGAACCTATATGAGAGGGCAAAAAATCCCTCATTCCTCTGAGCGTGTGTGGGCTCCTACGAGCAGCTAAAATAGCAACAAATTGACCCACCTTGAAGAAGTACGTGCTCATCTGTATGTAACTGAAATAAGTAGAGCTGTGATCCACTATTGCTGAGCGATGCTCTGCAGAGAATACACACAGTTTGCTGGGGGGTGGGTTCCACGAATCTCTGCACGACGTCCACAAGATATCAGAGATTCCAGCCTGACCTTGTAGACTCTTACTCAGCCTTTACTCATGCAAACCGACTGATACAGGCTACAGAGCTACTAGACCCAGAGATCCCAGATCTGCCGATATGAGTAAGCCTTACTCACAGCAGTACAGACCTGCAGGTCAAGCCGTGTAGCATTTCATGCTGAGGAAGGGTAGACCAGATACATCAGGACTCCTTTACAGCTTGCTTAAAATCGGAGCAGCTCTGCCTGGAAAGCTCTTCTTAGAATGAACTATCGATTCTAATCTGTTCTGCAGCTAATGAGAAGCGTAACAAAGCCGTCTCTTGTCTGCGTGGACTTGGGCAGGAGGAGTCCTTCCAAACCCCCCAAACAGGGAAGTTGAAGTTACAAGAAAAGTTTCTAAAAAACCCTTTCCTGTTGCAACAAACCAGGACAAAGAGGGTGAGAGGCAGCTGAGAACTTAACCCTCAAGAGTGAGTTGAGGGTTTGTTTTCCTTCTCTCAATGAATGGTTTTCTAATTTGACTTAGCCCAGCTCCAGAAGACTCTTGCTGCCTCCCAACAGAGCCTCCGGGCTGAAATCCTAGAAGAGCTCTGTGGAATGGCCACAGGCTGAGGACTTTTCAAGACAAGATCCTCTACCTGCAGAAGAAACTGTATCAAGGGATAAAAAGGGCTCTGGGACAGCAGAACATTTGTATTTCATACCGGTGTAGGAAGTGTAAGAAAAGGAGCAGGCAAAAAGCGGGATGTTTTTCCTAGGCAAATTTCAGGCAGGCCGTATCAGTGAAAAAGGGGCTTTTTGTCCTCACATTTTTGGTTTGCCAGCATCGTTCCCACCTTTGCCCATCACAGCCACCCTGTCCCTTGGTCTTGCAGAGATCTGCAGATGCCCTGTGGAAGCAAATCTGAGAGCTGTATTGCAGGCATAGTCCCTGCCAGCTGGGACCAGAGGCTTTAGCCCTTGCCTTACTGCACGGGAGATGTTATTAAATTGTTTGGGTTTTTTCTGTCTTGGCGGTGAAATGCCCTAATTATCAGATTGCATTAGTCTTCATCTCTTAAAGTGGCCAAATCTGCTTTGGTTCTCAAGGATTTTATTGCCAGCTGAAAATAGCTTAATTGTATTGTACTTGCAAAGAAAACATGGTCTGGTGGAATCAAAGCAGTCGGTTTCCACAAGATGAGAAGAAATGCCATAAATAACACGTTGGGCTTTTCTTTTTTTTTTTTTTTGGTCTCGCCATTTCCATGCATGTAAACTGGCATAAGTTAGTCTTTCTTCTCTAACCATTAAGTCAACTGGAAAAAATTCATCAGGAAAAGGTGGTTTCCCCATTCACAGTAAACCCCTGGGGTTTAGAGATTAACTGGATCTTTATAGGTCTAATGCTGGGATCTCCAAGGAAAAATGAAGCCACAGTGGTAATAGAAGGAATGGGTAAATTCAGTGAAAAATCCACAGAGAGACCCTTACATGTTTGATAAGACTTGGGAGAGCAAATAAATATATTCTGTACTTTGCAAGCAAATGGGCTATGCAGATGTGCAGCCAGCGACCCAGTTATATTGGATAATAATGTGTTTGTTCATCGAAGGGGTGAAATATGACATAGGAAATTGAATTGTTTTATATGTATCCGAGAATAGTGGAACTCGCACAACATTCACATTTTTTTCTCTCTTGCTTTCCCAGATACTTTGTGTCCAAGATATTTGCTTAAGATTTCAGGCTGTCTTATTTAGTCTTATTCTAAAGTCAAATCACCAGCCAGTGACTGTGTTGTGGAGAAAAAAAAAATTAAGTCTGTACTTTCAGTCTTTGCTACTGCAGATGGTGAATGTGGGAAACAAGGTGAAGAAACCTTGAAATAATGAATTGCAAACACTAATCCATAGCTAACAGTAACTGTATATAACCAGTAATCCAAGAGCAACCCAAGAAGTGCTGCCAAAGAAAACCTTTTTCCAACACCGTATTCCATGTGGCTCGATTCTCGGCGAATTAAGATACCTCATTTTCAAGGATCTTTAATTTCCAGCTAAACTTTCAGATCCAACAAAATGTGATAAATACCTGTTGGTAAAACATGAGCTCTCCCAGCTCTCCACCCCCGCTTCCCTCTGCATGGTCAAAGGCCTTGGAATGATTAGGAAACGTTCATCTGTTAATTAATGGACACCTTACACACTCTTTTATTTTCTAGCAGCCTTGCTGGAGCAAGACAGTTGCAAGACCGTTTAGCGATCTGTTTGCAGAGTTTAGGGTTGTGGCTAATCCTCCAGAAATGCAGTATCCTTAAGGGACATCCATCGTTGTTTGTCACATGGCAATATTCTGTATTTTGACTTGTCCAGCTGTCAGTCAGCTGGGGCAGTTTGTCCTCAAAGGTGGCAGTGGGGAACATATGTTTGGGTAATGAGAAGGACATGAGTATAAGTGCTAGAACTGACCAAGCAATTGCATATTAATATGGCTAATATTTTCCTATTAATCTCAGAGTTATCTAATGATCTTCCATAGTTCCCATTCTTTGGATATCTCAAGGGAAAGGGAGTTAATGGTTAATAAAACTTGCCAGGGTGGTGAGAACATGCCCATGGAGCTGACATAGGGAACGTGACAATTCCTGGAAGGAAAAGGGTTAAGAGCCAGCAACTTACACATACAAAACCGTGTGACTACCCTTTCATTCTCTTCCTTACAGCTTCAGTTGCTAGTGTTGCTGGCCTGCCAGATTTCCTAAAATCAGGATAGGCTCACGCTCAGCTGAACAGAACAGGGTAAGAATATCTTTGTATTTTTCTGGCTTGCAAGCTTTTGGTTCTGTGAATACCGTAGGTAAGCAGGAGGGCTCTCAGGGGTGTAGGTACTCACAGGTTTCTCAGGGAGTACCCTGCTGGGGGCTGCCACTGGTCAAGTCACCTACTTGCTCAAAAGCCCACGTGGTGCTCAGCCAACTTCCAAAATTCCACCTGCTCAGTCCTCTGTGCTCAGAGCCAGTGGCTGTGTCCTCCCCTCAACCTTTTTCCTTGAGGGTTGTCAGAGTTTGATGAGTTCAACCTTCTAAACGGTTGTTAGCCAAGGAGTGAGGGTGGGGAGAGCTGCAAGGGGTAAAGACGTGTTTCTGGTCTGCTTCTCTGCCCCTCGGCGTCTCGCCACCAACCTCCAACACACAACAGCATTCCAGGTAGCAAAAAAAGGTGGTAACCTGCCTTCTGCTTCTCTGTGCAGGATGAGGAAGGGGTAAGACTTATGTTTCCTCTTATTTCATGGTGGCTGTAAGAGGAGGGATGAAGCAGAGATCTGCTTTAGCCCTTGTCACCGTGTGTGTGCCACCACAGGGTGACATGTGGAAAATTTCCAGTGGGAAAGGGTGTGGCGAGAAAGAATAAGAAGTCAATTGGAATAGAAAGAGCTAGAAACCTTTTATCTTTTCTAAGCAAAATTAATGCAAAGTACACGCCTTTTCGGCAACTCTCCTATGGACCCGTTTGTCCTACACAGCTTGGTTCACCAAAGTGATTCAAATGGTGCAGATTTGTTTTCTCAGGTGAGGTTTGGTAGTTCCCGAGAGAAAGATGATGTGAAATACATAGGTACACGATGAAACCTGCTTCCAACAGCAGAACTCTATACCCAGAAGTGACTCGGAGAACCTCTGTTAAAGCCCTCCATGGTTTTCCTGCGTTGCAAACGTGTATATTGCATTTCTGCTGATGATCTTCTATTATCACTGTATTTTATTACCTACCAGAGTATCCACTCCCATGAAAACTGCATCTGTGAGCTCAGAAGCATCTGATTTGCCTTAAGACCGCATAAACTACCGCTCTCCTGACTTCTTCTAACTTTTAATTTCAGTATATTAGCATAGATGCAAATGTCCTCAGTGGTTTCTATCAGTTTGTACCAGAACCGAAGAATTTGCCTGCAGTCCGTGGCCACAATGTAAATGACAATATCAGAGTTTATTTTCTCTCCTGGAAAGCAAATAAACTTTGCTAAAAACAGAGAGTTAGATCACTGGCCATTGTGGGAGTTAAAACACAGTAGAAAACAAGCCTAAGCTTCCTGAGGAGCCAGCACCGTGCCTATTTACATCAAATGTGAACTTCCATCATGATGATGCAGACCACTCCCTGATAGGAGATTGTGTGGGTGTTTGTGCTGGTGGTTTGAAAGCACTCTCAGCAACGATCGAACGCGGCAATTCCTGCACCGGGTGGTCTGCAGGTGCACCAAAGAGGGTCCTCGAGCTGCTGGAGCTGGTGTCGAGCGGTCCCACCTTGAGTGGGAGAGCCTCGAGACCTCTCCTAGCCATCGCAGCATCTCCTCTCCCCTGCGACTGCACTTGGCCGGTCAGGATGCCAAGCTGAGCAAGGAGAGCCTGGCCAGGAGACACGTCGCCCGGGCAATCAGAGGAGTAGATCGCTGGCACAAAGTGGCAGTCCAGCCCCGCTCATAACTCCTGCAGGGCTGGGAAGGAGGTGGACAAATTAAATTAGCTGGCACCTTCCTAAATTTCCCTCAAAACTAAAATTGAACAGATGAGTAAAACCAAACCAAGCTCAAATTGCTGGTTAAGCTTCCTGATATTGTTTTTGACTGATTACTTGGACCAGCCCTCCAAGGCCCACGCACTGAAACACCTCTGTCATCTGAAAAATCTGTCGTCAGAGAGGAAATAATCTTCAGCAAGTAAATGCCACAGCTTCCTTTCTTCTGCTCTCATGATCTTGTGCTGCTTATTTGCTTTTCTGATGCCATTTTGTGCCTCCAGGCTAAATTCTGCCTTTCATTTACGCAGCTGCTCAGGAGAAGAAAGATTCCTCACCCACCCTTGGGCATCCTGCATGAAAATTTGGGCCAAACCGCATGTCCTGTGCTCTGGTTTGGCCTGCTGAGGATGCACAGACAGAGGGAAAGGATGGCCAGAGGAAGCTCTCCCCTGTTTTGCACTTGGAAATGTTGCGCCTCAGAAGGCAGGAGCCATGCGTTTCGGTGTAATCTCCCTAATACTTCAAAAGTTGGCTTTGATCCTCTGATATTATTTGAGCTAATGCCCAAACCCTATTAAGCAACCTTGTGACAGAGACTGGAGGGGAAAGGATTATGCCATTTCCCATCACGTATTAAAAGATCAGCGTGGAAAATCGTCAAGTGTCAAAGTTGCCACAGCCCACGCTGACTGTGAGACCTCGTGACATCATGGTCCGCGGTGGCATCACAGGTCCCAGGACCCCCTTGGTTTCCCGGGGCTCTGCTTGCTCTTCACACACATGGGTGGGTGCCGCAGAGAACAGGTTGCCTGGGATGGGGCTGGGCTCACTGCTGGTGCCTTTCCTGCCTGCAGACTGGGCTGGCACCAGTTGGTGTGTTCTGCAGTTTGCTGTTGGCATTTGCAGGAGCGTGCTGCCGGTCCATGGCTCGTGGAGAAGACAGGATGGTTACAAGAAGCCCACATCCCTGCTCAGAGGCCTAAGACCAGAAAACCTTTGTTCAGAGCATCACTTTGATACATATTTCACTTTACTCTAAGCACACACTTAACTTGGGAGCCAAAAGCCTGCTGAGGCCGGCGGTGACGGGCTCGGGCAGAGGGAACGTTCAGCACCCAGGTTCTGACTGTCTTGATTTGACAGAGGCCGGAGGTCACACGTAGAGACAATCAGTGGCAAAGAGTAAAGAGTGAGAGAGCAAACGAGAGAGACAAAGAGATAAAGAGAATGAACAGAGGCTCGTCATGCCGCTTGTTACAGTACTGGAAGGTGCTTGTGCTCTCTGACAGCAAAGGTGACATAAAAACCCCCTTTGCAGAACAGACCAGACCAGAGCACAACGGGCCGGCTTTGTTCCTCTCTCCTGATGGGGGGGACTCCAGTGCTGAGGACCGAGCACCAGCAATGCCAATCATTTCTGGGTCTTTTGTTAAAAAAATAAACCCAACACAAAACAAAACAATCCTCCCAAGTGGACTGAAGTTAGAAATCACCAACCAGCTCGTCTTTCCTTCATCACCGTCTGTGGTGCTGGTCACCAGATCTCCCGGGTGAAGCCAGGATGGGTGCAGGGTGAAGGTGAGCACACTTGACTGCACAAGGGCCTGCTGCAGAGAGCTGTTTGCTTTGCATTATTCACACTCTTCAAGTTCTGGCAAATTGCTTTTCCTCTGACCATACTTCACTGTAATTTTTTCAAGCTGAACTGGTTTGGATAGAATTAAGTGTCTGTTCTGAATCTTCATTAGAAAAGTCAATTGACTTTGAATCCTGTTGGAAGGTCCAGAAAGAAATAGAAAACTTTCAAGTATCTTTGTGCTTTTGGTGTCTGGAAGTGGCTTCTCTCACAGGAGAGAGAAGAAAAGAAGCAGATCTATTGAAGTAATTTAATCTGTATAAGGTAATTTACTATAAAGCAACATTCAGTACTCAGGGCTTTTATTTTCCAGCACACAAGTATCCTTGACCTCACTCTTCTCCTAGCCTCGGTTTGTGCTTCGGCTGACTGTTGTAAGAAGAAGCCTCCCCAAGGAGCACATCTACAAGTCAAAGTCATGACTGACTTTGCTCAAAAAAGGACCCAGCAGACGGGCTCAGCTGTATGGGTCTCCTCCCTTTATATGGTTAGGCTGTTCCAGCACTTTCATCATCTCAGGTAAAATTAGCACTCTAGTAATTACCCTGGGCCAAATACGCAGCTGGTGAAAGTGCACATATTTCGGAGAGATGAAACTGGAGACGGAATTGGCAGGCACCATCCCCTTTTCTTGAGGCTCAGGTAAGGAAAGGGATGGGAGCTATTCAAGTCCCACATCCACGGGCACAGACGCGACGCTTCCGCTCCGCTGTGATTTCCCCAGCTAGAGCTTAGCACCCGACTGCCTGAAGATTGCTGATTCCAGCATAAGGTTTTCCAAATTATCCCTCCTCACCTTCGGTACAGACCCCAGCAAAGGAGGTCTGTGGGCTGTACTGTCAGCCACAGGTTCGCTGGAGGGTGTTGAGAAGTGAGCTGGGGCTGGTTGATGTTTGGTGTGATCGCGAAGAACGATCTTTGACGGCTTTACCTGGCACGGCTCCAAAAAGGAGGATAAAATGGGAGGAAGGAGAGGGAAGACCCACTGAGGCAAAGTGTTCTGGGCCCTCTGCCAGAGTAGCTGCCATCTCCGGAGTGACACTCTGTTCTACCCTCTCAAATGAAACAAGTGGCAAAGGAAAGGTGGATTTTTTTTTAGGTTGTTTTTTTTTTTTTTGCCTATGGAAAAAGTGACCACTGAAGAGAAAAGGTTTTAATCAGTATGTATAGTGAGTAATTCCAAAAACTTCCATAAAGTACTTACCAAATTTTGTTTCCCGACTCACATCCTACCCCAGGTCACGCTGGAAACCATCCCATTGAAATTGGTGGGGTCACTTTTACCTAACGTGAGTAAGGCCCTTGACCTGGGTGGGCAAGGAAGGTTTCCCTTTGGGTACACTCACCAGGGTCTTACTTTGATGTCCACTTGGAGATCTGAAAAGAGACCTACCCGGTTACACCTAATCCCTAATTTTCCTGCCCCGGGTAGGGCACGGCTAGCACAATGAAACATTCGTCAGCCAAGATTTGTGCTAGAAACACCCGGTACAGGCATTTCACCGAGAGCAGTGGTACTGGGGAGGCTTTGGGACGGTCTCCTCTCTACTGCCGCTTTGTCACGTAAAGGCCATCGGCTCGTTTTGGCACCTGGGCCAAGCGGGGATCGTGCCGAATGAACATCAGACCAAAAATAGTCCCTCCTCCATCAGGCGAATCTGAGAGACACCCTGCGATCAAAGACTGGGGAAACACGAGGAACAAATACAATGCCCAGTAGTCACAGCAGACCAGCTGCCTGACAGTTGTGGAGCTTCCTACACACGCCCCTGCGAAGGAGAGGCTGGAAGAAAGGCTGTGAAGAAGGAGGATGATATAGATGGTGCAGCAGATGTTTCACTGGAGCTCCTCCCGTGCGTGAGAGAACGCACGAAGCTGCTCAATGGAAAATGTGCATTCAGAAGTGGACATGGCACTGAATATGAGATAATTATTAAGGCATTTCTATTTTGGAGCCCTTCTTGTGTGTAGTTTCACATCATAAACGTTCGCGTTGCCTTTCTACACGCACACACGTTCCCTGGCCCAAACAAACGAGCGGCTTTTTGCTCCTTGTCACTGATACCTCTTGAAGTAACTCTCTTTGGCCACAAATAGATCATTGCCCTATTTGAAAAGTTCCTAGTGGAGCGTAGCCAGTTTTGACTGGCTATATATATACACCTAAGCTGGCAAATGAAGCAACCTCTCAGCTTTTACTTCTATATATATTGAGAGAAATGATACAGAATAAAGCAGCTGGACCGAGCATGCGTCAAATCAGTTTTTATACCAAAATCGTTTTCTTTCTGATTTCAGTTAATTCTCCTGAGCCGGGGATGGCAGCTACAGGAAGCCCAGGTCCCAAGTTTGCCTTAGGATGGTCTGGAAATAACAGGGAACTTGCCGACGACAGATTCCGTGCTTACGCCGTGGTGTAACAGGACCGGGTAAGATGTGCCGGGGGAATCCCTCGGCGGGGACAGGACGCTGCTCCCAAATCCTTTGAGTCGTGCCACGCTGCAAAGCCGACCCCGAGGGGGAAACAGAGACGGGGGTGGAGCGGAGGGCAAGTGAATCCAAACCTCTTCGAGCCGATGGCGCGTCTTCTCCCAGCAGATGCTCTCGGGCAGCCGCTGGCAGCGGGGCGAGCTCCGCGCACCAGCGGGGACCGGGCCGGGGGGGCCGGGGCCGGGCCGGCGGCAGCGCCGCTCCGCAGCCTGACAGCAGGGGGAGACAGAGGGCCCCCGGCAGCCGCGGCGGGACCGGGATGTGCTGCGGGATGGAGCCGTGCTGTGGGACGGGGATGTGCTGTGGGATGGAGCCGTGCTGTGGGATGGGGCTGTGCTGCAGGGATGGGGCTGTGCTGGAGGGGTGGAGCTCAGGTGTGGGCTGGGGATGTGCGGTGTGATGGGGTTGGGCGGCGAGTTCGGGATGAGCTGGGAGATGGGGGTGTGCTGGGAGCGGGGGGT
>WTSP01026604.1:1565-28365 GCA_025331215.1 Actenoides lindsayi
CGGAGTGGGTGGCAGAGAGAGTGGCGGGGGTCAAAGGGAGTGTGTGAGTAATGTTGTGGGGGGGGGGGGCGGGGGGTGGGGGGGGGGGGGGAAGGAAAGACAGGATTCCTTGTTACGGCAGGGTATTGTGAGACGAGCCTGCTTCTGGATGTGATGATTTTCTGGCAGAGGCGATACGCCAGGTGAAATTCTGCAAACTAGTGTCTCTTTAAAAGAAAAAAAAATAATAATAATAATAAAAAAAAATAATCTGCTGGTGTGTAGTAATAGTGGAGCGTGGCTGGGCTGACATGTGGTGCTAATGCAGCGCACGGACCCGTGGCACCGTCGGTGTAAGAAGAACGAGCCTCTGGATTTTATCTCGTCAGCATTCACCTTAGTCTTGGCAAGCGTGAGGGTAGCGTGTGTTGGTGCTCCCGTAACTGACAGCTCGGGGTGTTCATTTAATTTTTTTCCTTTAGAAGTGTGTGTGTGTGTGGAGAAACGTGAACGGTAGAGCTCCAGGCAAGCGCATTGTCATCCAGCTGGACCCAGGATGGATCTTTAAAGGTTTACCGTAGTAAAATGGTTTTGGCTTCAGCTTTGTGTGTGTGTGTGCACACAGGAGAGGTTCATTGACAGCTCTGGTGCAATCACGTTCAGGGTTTAATTTGCAAGATGACCGATCCAACTTTGCTTTATCCTCCGAGGGGGAGGGGATGCTTTTTGTTATTAATATTCAGCTCGCACATCCATGATGGTCACATCTGCTTTCCTTTCGTATTTTTAACATGCTAATTAAGCTGAAGAGGTTAATACAATTTCATAAACAAAAATAATTTCACAGCATCATGATTGTTGGATCGGTTGCCGCTAGTAACAGTCCGAAGCGAGATAATCTGTTGACATAGCCAGCATGCTTTAGGCAGTACTGTGTGTGATACTCTGTTTCCTCCTGCCTCCTTTTATGCGTGGAAGAGCAGCAGTTTGTTTTATACAGTACAATGTACCTACCCAAGCGCACTCTTACTGTTGCAGAATGGAAACTCGCATTCTCCTGGTTAAGCCCCACTGATTCTCCACATAAATTTGAAAAGAGAAGTTGAAAGGAATAGATTACATTTCCCCTTACTCCCTCTCAAATCCTCCAAACAGTGCCTGATGTTTCATACTCCAGTCTCGTATTTACAGTTTGTTTTTATTTCCCTGTCCCTGTGTGGAAGAACGGGGAGCAAACCTAATGTGTGAGTGGTGGGAGCAGGCGAAGCTGGCTGCGCGAAGCGTGCTGTCACGCTGGCTTGGCAGACCCACTGACACACAGACCCCAATTTCATTCTTTGGAGTCGCTTGCCAATGTCACCTGGTCTTGGGGATTTGTTTATTTTAGTCGTCCTGGAGCACCTCTGGGACAAGGGCCGTGTGTGTTTCTGAAGGTATCCCTTAAAGCTGACAGGCTGCCGTTGAGACCCTCGGGAGGAGAGCCGCCAGGGCAGTGACTGATCCCTGTGGGAAGCATCAGGATTGGGAAGCAGCAGCTTTAATTTTGGGTGAAAGCACTTGACTGGGTTTTGCCTCTGGTGCCATACCCAAGCTCCACAGAGGCTCCACAGCAGTGCTTCTCCCAGCAGCGAAGCAGCACCCCGGGAGATGACTTGAGTCTCTTAGACGGGGGGGAAGTAGTTGTGTGGTCAAGAGCAGGCTTCCTTATCGTATTGTGAGCTCCAGTTGTTTTGTGATTAGCAGCTACTGGTGCTCGATGTGGAGAGGTTAGCCCGTGCCAATTCCTGCCCCTAGAAATGATAGGTGCAGTTGCCCCACTGAAAATCAGAGCATGCCTTGGGATGAAAGTGTTGACACGGTCCCGTCTTCCTTTCCTCTGGAGTCTGGAGCACACTTGTGTAGCTGCTGGCTGAGGACTGCACAGCTGGGGCAGTTGCTCATGTTTCCGATTGTGAAACACCCATCACTCACGGAGGGCATTGACAGCACAGGCAGGTTGCTAAATGCTTGCACGCAGTCAGCTGATCTTCTCTTTTTTTTTTTTTTCCCCTTCCCACTGCAAGAGAAATGTGAGCAAGTTTGGTGTCTCTGCTTTGACAATTAGCACTGGAGTTGAATGAGAGCAGCCCAGCGCTACGCACAAAGCAAACAGGTTTTGTGTAGGAAGAGATTGTCATGTCTTGTGTAGATTTCTTGTTTAGGAGGGGAAAAAATACAAACAACAAACCTCTCACTCCAGCCTGGGCATATTTACATTGTAAAAGTGCAAATACCTGAAGTGGAGGCTGGAACTGAATCCATGGTGCATTTTGTATTGTTTTAAAACACATGTCGGGAAGGGAGGGCTTGGTTTTTGGTCAGCTTTGGGTATACTTCAGGCAAAACGCTTGTGAGGTCAGGACGGCATTTCTTGGGGTGGTCCCGAACAGGATCTAACACGTAATTCATAGTACAACTTGATCAGGAGAGGGAGAACTTTGTTTAGTCTTTATTTAGCTTTTACAGCAGCATTGAGCTGCCACAGCACTGAGACATGAAGAAGAGGTGGGCTCTGTGCACTGGAAAATGAGGTGTTGGCTATACATCACCTGGCTTGTATCTCAGCATCTGTGTGTTTCTGCCTGGCCCTTCATCCTGTCTCTGATGGAACCATCCTATTTGCTTTCTGTCTCGTGAGCTGACTGTACAGTTCAGGACCAGGGCGAGAGGAGATTTCAGCACCTGCCTGGCTGCTGTGGTGCAGCGGAAGGACCTCTGGCCACATCTGCTATTCTCTGGGGTCAGCTGTCTGATGTGGCATCCCTGAGATTGGAACCAGACCGCCGGGAGAGGCAGCGTGAGGCCGAGGAGTGCCTCCTTACTGTGCAGAGGAAGGAAGTGGGTAGGAGGCTGTTTGTCAGGGAGGCAACCGTGAGGAACGTAGGCTGTGCAGCTGCACGTGGTTCCACTCGCTGTGTGCCAGCCTGCAAAGAGGAGGAGAGCAGGGCTGAGAACTGGGGAGGGCTGGACATGGGGCTTCAGTCTGCTCTTCCTGCTGGAAGAATTTGGGGGTCACTAAAAGATCAGTGTGTGGAAGGCATCTTTTGTAGTCAGACGTGTCACTTCCTAAGGATAACATTTCAAACCACGCCTGTTATCTTTCTCCGTAGGCCCCTTGGAAGACTCTGAACTCACCATCCTTGTGTGGAGAAGGGGTCTGATCGGGAGAAGTTTCGGGGCTCTCTCCATATTCTGTGGGGGGTCATAGGGCAGCCTCTAGCATGGCAATTCTCTTAATGTCAGAGCACAGGAGCACAAAGAGGAGGTAGATGCGTGGGCTCACTGTGTGTGCAGCCGATGCAGGTGTATGAAATCAGCAGGCCTTAGCTGCCTGACCCTGCTTACTCTAAAAGAGCCAGCCTTTCCCACGTGTGTCATCGGACAGCACAGGTCTAGTTGGCTGACAGAAGTGGAAATTGTATTCTATCTTTTGCCTGATAACCATTGCCCAATAACATTTCCTCTTGCCTTGGCTGACCCGCTTGCTCTCAGCTGCAGCAAACAATGGTCCTTCCAAGGGAGATGCACATTTCCTGTAAAGCACGGGATCAAGGAAGCCTTTGTTTCGCTCGTGACTCTGTTGTAGAGCCTTCTTTGCATATTTTTAATCAAGTCTTCAAGTCTCAGTTTCTCCCCTCTCTGAAGTGACTGACAATAGCGATGCCAAGGCACGGGCTTTGTGGGGCTGGGAGGCTGAGTTTTGACCTCTTCTGGCAAAGTGCTTTGAGGTCCCTGTGCTGTGTGAGAGCAGAGTATCCCGAGGTGACTAATCTAGCAGAACTCTTACATCTTAACACTGACTTATACTTGGCAGACAGGGTCGTTTTCAGGCCTATAGGAAAAATTTCCACTGCTACTGGAAAGGAATAAATCGCACGGGAGAACATTCCTGCCTCCCCACCGTCTCCATTGTTGTAGTTTAATGGCGTAGTTGGCCACTAGATAAACTAAGCCATCTCTTTTAATATTGCTATTTCATCCCGGTTCCAGTCACAGTGTAACACATTTCTTAAGTGCTTGTAGTACATCATGCCTCTTGAGAATAACTTGCAGAAATGGTTGACTTCCAAGAACAGCCACATGTGTAATAATGCAGCGTGTTTCGGGCTCTGAGCGTGGGCCCTTCATACCTGCAGGCTCTCCGCTTGCTCCACGTGCTGAAAGCGTGTGCCCTTCGCCTTACAGAAAGAGGTGGAGAGAGAGAGCAAAAAGACAGACTCGAAACCGCTGCCTCTGTTATTTCACGACTCCTTAATTGCTGAATCCGTTGTTGTAAGTGGTTGCTTCTTTGCGCCACGCGAGTGCGGAGCCCCACGGTCCAAGTTACAGGTCTTAAAAAAGCTGATTATGCGTGTGACTTGCGTCGAGTGGTTTTGAAACGGGGTAAATACCTTTAAGGCAATGCACAATCATAATGTGTGTACTCGGCTAGAAAATATTTTCTCTCGTTTGTTTGGGATGCTTGAACCTCCCCTCCCCCAAGCCCGCGTGTTTCTGGATGTTCTAGTAAATAGGCAACGCACAGATTCGAGTAGGCTACGTAAAAGTCAGGATATATAGCTAGCCTGCAACGTGATGCTTCCACGTGGAAATGGCCAGTCTTCAGTTCCACGCAGTAATTTCACACTTAAGCCCTTCAGCGCGGAGGGAAGTGGTATCTTTTGGGTACTGTCGTATTTTCTTGAGGCCTTGTCTAATGAATCTCCACTGAGAAACATCCCAGTGTGTTGCTTCTCCATTCTGCAGTGGGAAACATGTTATAGGGAAGCGAGAAGGAAGCTGCTTCCGTTTGACTCTGTGGCTGCGTGTGAACGACGTTGGTTGCAGCTGTCCTTATAAAACAAAGGGATTTTGCTCACTGGCTGAGCAGCATTGGTGTTCAGTGTGTTGAACAATGGGGTAATAGTGCATGTCATCTCCTGTCAATTTTGTCACCTTCTGCAGAGGGGAAGAAATAAAAACTTATTCACAGGTATTGTAACTGGCGGTGGTTTTCATTTTTGATGGTAAACCTGAATTCTGGAGAGTTAATAAAGGTGTTTTCAAGAATGGTGCCGAGTCCCTTTTACTTTCCTTTCTGCTTCCCTGGACTCTCAAGAGCCTCCTGCCCATTCCCTTACGTATTCATCTACAGTGCTTCATCTACAAAGACACTCAGGAGCTGGGAGTGCCATTTCTGTGGTGTCTTTCAGGCTCAAGTTGTAGGAATCACCCACCGAAATTGCTGAATTTCTTCTCCTCACAGGTTCTGTTGGTACTACGGGTGCTTCTGCCTTGGACCAAAAGAATCTGGATTCTCCTGAACTGCAGGGTTCAGCTGATTCTGTAGTAAACAAACAAAACAAACCTACCAGGGAAAGAGCATCCCATCCTCCCTAATTTTCCTGGGTAGAGAACAGGCTTGGAGTACAGATGTTACATGGATATATTCCCCAGGTTGATTCTGTTGTATCTGAGGCCGTCCCAGTTTTCTTCTGGTGGCTTCAGTCTCGATAGGTGCTACATGTGTCTTGAGTTCAGTACTCTCCTGGCTGTGTCTCCTTCCCAGCATCGCCACTCTGAGTTAAAAAAGTCACGTGGCTGGTTCCCAAGACACTGAGATTGTCTTTAAAGTCACAGACTTTTTACTGTTTCATTTGATGTTGCTTTTGCTTTCCTTGCTTCTCAGCCATTGAAGATTTGTTTTATTGTCTTTTATTCTCAAAAATAAACCCCCTGGGATTTCCAGCAGTGTTAAGAAAATGCCATTACTGTGGTGTTTTGAGAGCTGGCAGTACAGAGATAGGTGCCTACATCAAAGCTCGCGTGTCGCTGCGTTCAGCAACGTGTATTTGCCATCCCTGCTTTGGCAGCAGTGAGTGAGGAAGGCTGCCTGGCTGTTTGGGTGGTTAGGCTGCCTGTGAGAGCAGGGTTCATGTCTTGTTTTCTTCTTAGGAGAAATTGTTTCAGCCATTATGCTCAAAGATAGTTAGACATCTTGGGGATTTAATCAGGACACCAAACCTTTGCTTCTCAGTTCTTCAGTTCCAAGATGAGCTGGCAGCTGTTCTGTTCTCCTAGGGCTGCTGTGAGGATTCATCTTATGGGTATGTGGTGCTGAGGCAGGAGAGGGCTGTGCCAAGCTGTGGGGCAGCCAGCCCTTCTGAAGCTGCTGGCCCAAATCCTGCCTCACCAGCTGGCCGGTGCTGAAAATGCAGGACAGCTCCTGTGCTGGGAGCCCTTGGTGGCTGTGGCATCGCCTCTCCCAAAGTAGGAATGTAAGGATCTGAAAGGTAAGCTTAAATCCCCCGTCCCAGAGGCCTGAGTTGTCTTGGAGACAACCTGTGCCTAGCACTACTTCGACTGCTTCTCTAGGTGTTGGATGTGGGAAGGTTGGGAAGGAAGGCACAGGATTTTTTTTGTTTGTTTAAAAGGTTTAATATATCTTCTCTGATATATTAAGCTGCTCTGATGCTCTTAATCCTTTTAAAGCAGGTACCCATCCTCTCCCTGTTCTTACACATGAGGATCCTTTCCAATCCAGAGCACTTCTGCTCAGTGCAGCTGTGTATTCATTGCATGTGTTGCTGTTTGGAGAACTGTTAAGATGCATGTGGTGTGCTTTGAAATGCACACTAAAGAATCCAAGTGATTTACACTGAGGCTGTGTATTAATGCTTGCTGAAGGTCCAGCAGGCGTGCATTTAAGTGTTCTAATGGTTTTGGACGTGGTGCTTACAGACCGTGTCTCACACGTCCTGATCCTCTTGGTTATTTCCTGGCATTGTGGACCCGAATGCAGAGCTGGGGTTTCAGTCACACATGGGAGTCAGCAGCTCCTACTCTGCAAGGGAGAGAGAAGTAGCCAGTGACACAGGCGAGCTTGGGGACGGCGTGATTGATGAGGAAGGATGCGAAGGAGAAGGATGCTGGCATCTGAGAGGCTCTTCTGAGACATTCCAACTAGTGTCTTGATTTACAAACCCTGCCCTTAGACCTGCAGCCTCCCAAGGTCAGTTTTAAGGGGACACTGGCATAGGTTTGCTGCTTGGCCGTGCTGGACCTTTATAAACCAACATATTCTGCCAGAAAAGTCGGTCAGTGGAAATACCTCTATCTCTATAATTAAAAAAGCCCTGGAAGCAGAGTTTGTGTTTTGTGAATGAGATCATCTTGCCCACTCGCTGCCTTTGTGGCTCTCCTGCTGCAGTATTCTTCCCGTGCAGCTGAAGTGAAGTGACTGGAAATCAAAGTGAGAACGACTCTTTGTTTAGATTGCGCGGGGAGGAAAAATGCAGGCGGCACGACAACTAAATTACATTTTAAAAATGCTTTCACTACTAATAGGCTACTGTGCTGTTAGGCAGTTGGTTTTAATTGTGACTCTCGAGTGGGTGAAGTTCGCTGTCGAGCGTAAGGACGGTTTGGATTTGTAAACATTTGCAATTTCTGCTGACTTGTCTTCACTCCGGCCTAGGAAGGGAATCAGCATTGCACTGAATTGCTTTGTGCTGGTGGGGGTGATGTAAGGGTCTGCCTTCAGTAGTCTGCCTTTACTCTCCACCAGGGCTGGAAAAAAGGGTTCCAGTGAGTAAAGGCCACAGTGAAAATTGTTCAGCGGATGGAAGAGTAGAAGGGGTGAGAGGTGCTCCTCTCTGCGTGCTTTTTACACCCAAAAATGGACACTGGCCACATCGCAGCACTTAGGTGTGATGTTAAGAGAAGCAGATTTGAGTCACTGCTTTGCTTGCTTCGTATCTGTCCTTCCAGATTACATCTTGGATGTGTAAAATTGCAGTGGATGATGCGGTGGCTGCAAAACCAACGTATTCCAATAAACCGCTTTTGACCGGACAAAAATGTAATTTTTTGAGGGTGTTTGGTAGAAATGTTAACACCAGTTCTACTTGCTAGACATTTTCCTGAGGGCCTGGCCCTGTTTTCAGTGTGAGAAACTTGGTTTGGCTAACGTCTTCGGCTTTGTTGTTAAATTTAGCCTTCTGTTTCAGGGCTCGCACCCCTAAAACTCGATTGATTTTTCCCAGCTATTAGCAATTTGGCTAGGAAATGCTGTCCAGAATCTCAGCATCCCGTGACTCTCTTTCATCTTTTGAGAACTGCAGCCACAGCCCTATGTGATGCCATAAGCAACATCTGGATACTTCTGATCTCTAACCCAGGTGCCTGCTCTCCCCCCCTCTGGGCGAGGGTCTGGCAAGGCAAGTCGATGTGTGAGATGCACCAGAGCACTGCAATCATGTTTTCCTCCGCTCCTTGCAATGGCTGGGCACTCCACTCTGCTTGGGTGAGGTGCTGTGCTGGTTTGGTGTTGAGGAGTCGGTGCCCTCACCCTTTCTTGGCACCTCTGGTTTTCTGCTGGGTCTGGGGTGCCCCACATCCCAGGGTACACGGTGAGGTGAGCGGCCCAGGGGCTTTGTTCTTTTCCTGTGGCTGCACGGTGGTTTGAAGGGTGCCAGCCCTTCAGAGCTGGCTGCCTGCTTTGAGCTGCTGAAAAGTATTAAATAATCCTGTATTGGGGTTTGGGGTTTTGTTTTCTTTCTTTTGGCCTCCCCTGTCAGCCTGGAAAATTTATGCCGCTCTGAAGAAAACATTCTGCTCATCTGCAAGCTACTACAGCTGCTGTGTGACTAATAAAGTATGGAAAGGAGGAAGGGAGAGGGGAGAGGGAAGATGGGAGCTGGTGTTTCATATGGAAAGCATCAGGCCAGAAGTGGCTTTTGTTTCCGACATGTGGACAGTGGAGAGGCTGCATTTGCTGCTCCATGTAAAATCTGTGCCAGTGAAAAGAGATCTCCCTCATTAGCGACTGGATCAGATGGGGAATGAGCTTTGGTGGCTTTTGCTTTTATTTTTAAATGTCTCTGTATTTTAAAATAATAAGGGCACTGAACTGACTGATGTGAGAAAAAGGCCAGTTTGGGCAAAACAGCTCTTCTCTGTCTCTAACATTGCTGTCCCTCTTCGCTCTGTTGGTGTCACAGCCTTGAGATCTGTCCGTAAGATGTGCCAGCACCTCGGAGTGATTATGAACATATGAATGTTGCTGTACGGCAGGTTCTGAGCAAGGTGCCTGTCCCTTCTGTTTGTTTTCGGTCTCTGATCTTTTGGGATAGCATTAAGTGATGTTTGCAGGCTTTCCTGCACAACTGGGGAAATCGGGAGCTTGGTTTTGGTGCTAGGAAGGATGGTTCTGATGTAAACAAAACCCTCTGAGAGTTGAGGCTTTAAGAAATGTGAATGAGTAGCGGGGGTTGCAGGTCAAATAGTGAGAGTAAGGGGTGTTTCTGTCTGATCAGACCAGAGGAAGGGAGCACAGTTTTGGAGGTCTGCAATATCTTGCAACAAGAGCCAGAGTGCTCTGAGTGCTGCTGTGACCCAGTGAAAGAGCTTGGAAGGTGCTTCTCTTGCAGGTTTGAGAATATCAGGGTAAGTGGATGTCACCTGGACTAGTTTTCCTACTGTCTACCACAGGAAAACAGCATAGACTGGTCTTATTGGCACATCCCTTACCTCTCCTGTGTTTTTACAGTGGGAAAAAAAGATTGTTGTATACAGCAGTTGGAAACAGAAGGGCCTGGTTTAATCTGTGAGTTTGTTTTTTTTCTAGAGGGAATGAGCCTTATGGTGTTTGATTGTACAGTTAAGGTCAGGAGGAGCTTTGCTGTTTCTCCTGTTGGTTACAGGATGAAACCTTCCAGGCACAGGCTGAGATCTGTCTCCAGTGCTTCCCTGGATGAAGATGTTTGCCTGAATTGGTGCCTCAGGAGCTGGGGTGATTTGAGGGTTAAAGAAGGTAATGCGGGGGCCTTGCTCTGCTGGGTTTGCATGCCTCCAGGACAGCCTGGTCCCATGGCACCACCAGAGATGGACTTCTGAGTACAGTGAACCTCATGGTCTCTTCAAGGCAGTGCTGATTTGCTGTTCACTCAAAAGGCAGTTTTGTGTTTTCCGAGATTCACTCCATTATTTATCTTCCTTGAATGCTCGCAGGTGAGTTTCAGGGTGCCCAGTTTAAATACTCTTTACTGAGTGTGCCTAGCTCATCTTGGGCTCTCTGAGCTTTGGTGGTTTGTTTAAAACATAAATAAGCCCCAGTTGTTTGAGGGTAACAGAAGAATGCCCCCACAGAGTTACTTTCTAGTGTGAAGGGCTTGGTAAACAGATGACTTCCCACCGTAGTTCCTTTGTGCTGAGAAGAATACCAGTAGTGCACAGAGCCCTACAAAGGCTGCATCAGGATTTATTTTTTTTCTGATAGGAGAAATTCACGTTACGTTTCTTTGAAGAGCACGTGTGAGGGAGAACAAGGGAAGCAAGGCGTGGGTGTTTTCTTACTCCCAAATACCTCCAGCACATGTGACTTCTAGAAAATGCTGAATGCTTATCTAAGTCCTGAGTTCCTGTCGAGCTGGACACTGAGTGGATGCCCTAGGTTGAAGGCTTCCTCCTCGCTGGGACTGTGTCACATGGATTACCTTCACACACAGAGCACTATACCCTCTGCAAGGCCTTGTAATTCACTCAGAGTTTCGGTTGAGCAAGCTGCATCTCTGGTCAGAGGTTGTTGCCCTGTGGTACAAGATGGGAATTTCTGTCTCCATTTCTTTAAGTGGAAAAGGTCAAGAAAACCTGTGACTTTCGGTTCCAAATGCTTTTTCTCTTTATAAATGGAAAGAATAGTACCCACATTATGTTGGGGATTTCAGATCAGTCTGTGAGTCAGATCCTGGGCTGATGCAAACTGATGTAGATCTGCCAAAGTCACAACGGCCATACGCGTATTGACACCGGCCCGGTGTCCACGAAGTTACTTGACACCTTGCAGGAGAATGGTCTATGCAAATCCCAGGTCTTGTCAGGATGTGGAATAATATCAGGATGTGGGCAGAAAACAGCACACCCATTTTAATGATTTGATTAAAACAGTATTGCTACTCTGTGGCTCCATAAGTGTATTTCCACTGGTGTCGGGGGGAGGAGATATTCTCAAGTGCCATGAGGAGAGGACGTGTTTTTAAAATGTTGCACAATAGGCCAGTAAGTTGTGCTCTAGCTATATTAGCTTATTTCTCTTTTATGGTGAACATGGCCTTAGGCATCCTATAAATACCATTTCTCCCCCCCCTTCAGCTAATAAATAATGGAAACTATACCAGAAAGAAATTTTCTTTCCATGAAAGAGCAGGAGGTCCTGAGCTGCCCTCCATTAAACAAAGGATGTAGCATGATTTGTTTTCTTGGGTTTTTCAAATGAAGAAAATGTGGGGGTGGGAGAAATGGGAAGATGTTTCTAAATGTGCTCTCCTCAACACTGGAAGGTAGGATGCTGCCTGTGTGGGCATTGCTTTCCCCAGGACAGTAATACCCATTTGTGAAATGAAGACAGATGAGAGAGGTTTCTGAATAGTCTCAGTGCATGGGAAGAAGGAAGGATCCCATTCTGATTTACCCTCAGGCTTTCATATCCAGCAGTGGAAACCAACCTGAAAGTGGGTGTAAATGAGCATCTAAAGGAGCCCTTTGTGTAATTCAGTGGGCTGTGTTGCCCGGCAGTCGGACTAAATTATCAGAATGGCCCTTTTTGACCTTAAAATCTGCTTCTGTATGCAAGTCCTCTTTGAGACCTTTTTGCTCTGTTTTAGTGATGTCAAAAAGCCATAGTGTTAAATGCGAGTTGTGAAGCATCCCTGTGTGTGCACATACAGACAGACAGATGCATTTCATTTTGAGAATCCATCACACATGTAGTGTGTGTTAGGGGACAGACAGACGCATTTCATTTCGAGAACCCATCACATGCAGAATATGTGTTAGGTTGGAAATGTGTCTCGGAGGAGAGACCAGGTTTGGGAGGAGGGGGCTTCCTGCTGTGCTGACTAGACTCAAAAGTGTGTCCATGTCATGTCATGTCATGTCATGTCATGTCATGGGTGTGGGACCACATTCTCACTGCAGCTTGGCCTCTAAGGTTAGAGAAGGGTCAGGGAAGACCCTGCGTTCAGCAAGGTGGTCTTACTGGCTAATTTTGAAGGCAGATGAGGTTCAAGAGCCAGGTGCATGTGATGAAAAGGCATTTTTGGTCACTGCCTTTATCAAGGAACAATAAACTATGCATATAAGCAGATCTGGTCCAGAAACAAATACCCTCAGAAAGTAGCACTGTTAGATCATGAAATTCTTCTGCTCAGGTGCTGTTTCTCACTGTATGCCTCAGTGGTGCTTTCCAGTCTCACTTGAGATACACTAGTGCAAAGCCCTGCTTTCCTTGGAAGCATATGCTAAAACCAAATTTAGGGGAAGAATATCTTAACAAGCAGTTCTCTCTCCTACCTGAGTCTAATTCCACCCCAAGCTGCTCCCCCCCCCCAATGCTCTCTCTTCTCCACGAGGAAGGTCATTGCTTTGTTTGAGTTCACCCTGTTCATAGCTGTGCAGACAGTGATGCTTCTCCCCATCTTTTTTCTATATTAACTCTTTCAAGGATTTCTTATCTAAATGTGAAATGGGACCCCTGCTCATTGACTGGAGTTTATAACGCTGACTGTGGAACAGATGTGATAAATAGTAATAAATGTGCACATCCCTTTCAGTATCATCCTACTTTCCACCTCTGTGTTCCTTCCAGTTTTCCTGTACATCAGATGCGAAGAACATGTCCTCAAAACTAGATTGGTCTTTCCTGTTGTCTTATCTGTTCTAGGTCTCTTTTCAGCTCTACTGAAGCTCAGCTTGGTATTGAGCGTGCATGTTGCGTTGCTATGACTCCATAAATGCATTAATTTGTCTTTTTTCCAAATTCAATCTCAAGGATTTATTTCTTACCTCTGCATGGTTTTCTTTACATACCGCCTTTCTCTGCAGATACCACCAAAAAAAATTCAGCATTTCCTCCTTAAGCCCTTTTCCCTGGTTTTCTTCACAATGAAGGCTTTTTATCAGTTTCCTTAGTTTTCTGATTTGTTTTCATTAGGCTTGTTTTTATAGTGAGGGCTGTGATCCATCAAAGTAAATGGAAACAAAAAAATTGATGCCAAATTTTTGTTTGTTTAATGAAACAGATCAGACTTTAAGCAGGGTGAAGTCAAATTGGTGCTGATGACTTGACTTGATGATAGCTGGTTCTAAGTGCTGGCTATTGACAGTGAGTTGTGGAACATCTCAGCATTTTGAAGAGCTTGAAAACACAAATACAGCTCTGGGGTTGAAAGTCACGTGGTGATAGGAGAGGTGGGAAGAGCAGGGTCGCTGGGAGTTGCTGCCTGTTGTTTGGAAACAGTATCTGTATGCTGGCTGGTTAGACGAAGACCACTGCTTTTGTAGTTGATAGAAGTGAGGTGGGTGTTTCACCTGGATCGTGGTAAAAGGGTAAAGGCCCCTTGAATTTTGGTGCCCATCCACCACCCTTCAGCAAAGGGAGCTTCTCCAACGCAAACGGGGAGCAGGCCTGCACAAAACGCTGTGGGGCCAGTGGTGGGGTCCCACCACCCTCCATCTGGGGGGTTCCCCCCTCTACCATCACCCGCTGGAGGAGGTGACGGTGGTGGCCTTGCGCAGCGTCGCTCCCTGACACCCCAGCACCACCACCTTGAAGGAGGGTTTGCCAAAGCTGCCGGGCGTAAGGCAAAGGAGGCTGCTGGAGGTGGGGTGAGCGCTGGCTGCTCTGGGCTGCAAGGCGCTCCTCGGTTCGGGCTCTGGACCTTCCTGCTGTGTGTGTCCACCGTGCTGCTTTCAACTGTCTCCTCTCCTTTCAGTCAGCTTGGGCTGCTCACCTGGCAAAGAAATATTTTCCCGGTGTTTGAGAAGATGGGTGATTCCCTTTCTTTCCTGCGCAGGAGGGAAACTGCTTACCCCATACAGAGTCTGCCAGGGTTGTAACAAACAGCGAGGCCTTGCCGGGTAGCAGCGAGGTGGAGAGCTGGCTGCGGGCAGTGAGGCTCTGCTGGTTTTTGCTTGGTCCTTCCTCTGTCAAAACTCAGGTGAACTGTCATCTCTCTCCCCTTTATTCAGCAAACTCTTAAGCTGTGAGAATCTGTGAGGGGGTTTTGTGTGGAACATGAGGACTGTAAAGGTCCTAAACCATGTGCTGTTGCCAATGATCCTATAGATCAGCTTGTAAAAAAGCCAAATATTGTAGCAGAAATTAAGGAGTGAAACCAGAGGACCTACAATGAGGCACCATGTGGCACCATCCTTATGACTTGATGGTGTGATTGCACGGGTCTTCACATACTGGGTGTGTTCTTCCATCTAATGGCTTCTTGGAAGACTTGAAAACAGAGGACTATGCAGAAAATCCATTGTCCATCCAGGTGTTAGTTACTACAAAAGTTGAAGTACGGGAGGAAAATATGAATGAGAAAATGGTGGGAAAGCAGTACTCTCTGTGCCTACCTCTATTTCAGTACCGGGGACTGTGCTGGCAAATTGGTGCAGTCTGGAGCCACAAAAATCCTCAGCAGTACCCCGATAAGTCAGGGCACCTGAAGCCTTGTCTTGGAAGCAAAACTTGAAAGTATCCTTTTTGAAGCTCATATTTTCCAAGAGCAATGACAGAGCTGTTTCAACAGAGAAAAATACACACCCTTTTATCTAAGACCCAGAAGTTTTGAGCATTCAGATGTCTGTTTGATTTGATGGTTGGGCTTTGAACAGGTGAGAGCCTTCACAGCCATTGCCCTTAGAGAGCAGGGAAGCTGTAGTGTACCCATTTTACAGGCTGGGAAACTGGGACACCCAAGCGCCCAATTGGTGGGAGAGAGGAAGTCGAGAGCAGAGCTTGAAAAGGACACCAGCTCCCCGATCTCCATTTTAATTAAATTCTTTCTGCAATTGTCTTCCCTGGCAGTTTAACTGGTGGAATGTGGTCTAGTGGAGGAATTTTTGGCTGCAAACTTGACATGAATATTTTTCTGGGCCAGATCCTTGCTTAGCGTAAATTCAGATGACTCCACTAGCTAAGATTACGGTGCTAGTGGTTTACTCCTCCCTCTGAGAATCTGGCCCTGGTTTGCAGACAGTGGGCAGTGTCATGTAATTTGTTCTTTTTAATTTTAGTCTGTCTAGACACTTCTGCAGCACCCCTTTCTGGAAGGACGTTGTGCCAGCATCTCTGGAGCAGCACCACACTTCTCTGGTGAGAAATGTGTAGCAGACACAGTGTGGAGGTGGCCTGGTGTGCTCCAAGTCAACATTTCACCTCCCCGGTGCAGGGTTTGGCATTGGTAGTCACTGGTTTTTGGTGGAGAGGTGGCAGAGGGGATTCACAGCAGGATTTCTTCCTGCTAGAGGGGGAGCAAGTTTGTTGTTTCCCCCAGTTTCGACTATCAGTTGGAGAACGATGGCTGGTGTCGAAGCAGTGTTTCTGTGGTAGTTTTTCTCTCCAGCAAAGGATGACACATCTCTCTTTGTGGGCAAGAAGGTCTTTCTCCTGGATTTAAAGGCCATTTGTTAGTCTCGTGGTTATTATTACAATCAGTCCTTCCTCCCATGTTGTCAGTATTTACCACTCAGCCTTTAGCTTCTCTGTGTTTTCTCCCACACTGAGTCACTTGGCGTAGGAGCGGTACCTCTCCAGCCTTCTTCGCACTCACGACGAGGCACACACGAGACCTAGTTTTTACAAAATCCTCAGATTTGCTGGCCATGGTTAAGCCGGTGATTAGCTAGGACTGGCTTTTGTTCCACTTCCCTTCCCTTGTCAATTCCCAAGTTACTCAGCAGGGTTGTCTCTGACTGTGTTTGTCAAGAGCCCAACACCGAAGGCTGTGAGTTGGGCTGGGGCTCAGGAGCAGCAGCTATATATACATATATATATATATATATACATACACACCCTTTTACTACCATTACTTCTGCTGGGATCCAAATGCACTTGACTCCAACCCCTTATCCTCATAATCATTTTACAGAATTTGCTAAGCTTAAAGCAAATCCTATCATACCTTCTTTTATTAGCCACCTCCGTTTATCTATCTGTACCCACCCCTCAGAAGAAATGGTTTTCATGGCTGCAGAAAAAAGCCTGAAGATAGGGATCCTAAAGTTACCAAAATTGGAATTTGTTTTTGAGAAAGCCATGAAGCACATACTATTTCTGGGATTCCACCTGAGCTCGATCAATACTAATGAAAAGCTCTCCCCAAAACAGCAGCTTGCGTGGAAATGGGTAGGAGACTCTTTGTGCAGTCTTAATGATTTTGAGAGAGCCGTTTCCCCTGTGAATTGCTATGGGAGTTTGCACCCCTTCCCCCCACGCTCAGCAGAAGCAAGAACATATGACTGTCCTCACGTAAGGTAGCGCAGCGTTACTAACGCTGCTGTATCGATCAACTGGGGCTGCTTTGTCACGAGGGGCAGCTGGGAGGATTTATTCTGACTCCCGAGGCTGGCTCTCCTCAAGTGCATTTTCCAGCCCTTTCACGAGGCGAAGGGTGTGTTGGGCTTTGTGTCTTAGCCTGCAGGAGGGATGCTTTCAGAAGATTTCACGGTGTCCCGCCACGCGCTGCCTCTCTCATTTCTGCTCTCGGGGCTCCCACCTCACTCCCACTCAGAGCTGGACGCGTCTCGAGTTCAACGACGCGCTGCGGCGAGCCCCGCTTGTTTGCCCTTGGAGAGAGCCTGGAGGAGCAGCCGCTGGCTGCTGGAATGTGGATAAACACAGGGCGACGGGAACAGGAGAGGCTTCCTCTTTGCTTAGAAAGTGAGCAAAACATTGGTGAGGAGGCACAGCGTAGAAGGAAAAACATGTGCGGTGTGATTTTTTTTTGTTCCCCGCCCCCCCGGCTGATATTCGTGACCTTGTTAAAGAGAACGGTCTGCTTCAGAGACTGCACGTGGTCAGTTTTAAGTGTAGGGAGGAACCGAATGTGGCTTTTATTTTTCCGTCTGATAAATTGCCAATTGCAGGTTTTACTTACAGAACGCTCTGAGTAGCCTGAGAAGAACACGATCACCTTGATATTATATTTATGAGTAAAAATGGTACGAGGCAAAGAAAGCTCTTAGCTCGCATGTAAAGAAGACTTTTAATGCAGTTTTTTTCTTCCAGGAATGCACCATTACTCCTGGCAGGGAAGGGACACATTAGCAGGCTTGACAGGAGGCCTGAAATGCCTCGGGGCACTCAGGAGCTTGCAAGGGGCAATTTGACATCATGCTTCTTTGACAGGTGTCACGAGCTCGGTGCTGGGACATCTGCAGAGTAAGGAAGGGTTGGAGACATTTGAAACGGAGGAAAGCCCCTGCACCTTGCTGTGGTGATGGTGGGAGCACCTCTGGGGCACTCTGAGCAGAGCCTACGCGTTCAGAAGTGCTGGGATCAATCCTGCAGGGGCCCGTGGTGGCAACCAAGTCACAGTCATGCCTGGAGAATTATGTCCTGAACGCACAGGCTGCCAGTAGTGCTGGCTGTAGTTAAAGAAGCAGAGTTTGAGTGCATTTCTCCCCCTTTCTGAGTGCCAGTTCCTGGACTGCTGGGTCTGAAGCAGATCCCTGCAGGGGCTCTGGCCACCACAAGGCATTTTGGCTCTCTGGTATAACGCAAGCGCTCGGGAAGCGGAGTCGGCTGGAGGCGAAGCACCAAAGCGCTCCCAGGAATGTTCCTTCTGAAGGAGAGACTCGGAGTGCTTGTGGTCTCCTCCCTGGCTCCTCCTCTCCCAGCGTAAATGTTACCTTTGTATGTTTATAACCAAAAATAAAACTGCAGCTCCTGAAAGCTGTAATTTGTACTTGGGGGAACATAATGTTTGTGTTCAGCTACTGCAGGGGTTGTACCAAAGCAGGGTGACAGAGGTCTGAAGCGTTTGGGATGATGATAGCTGGCAACAGACTCTGCCTTTAGGGCCTACTAAACCCAGCTTTAGTTAAGCAGTATCAATGATAAACAAACCGCCGGGGAAGACTGGTTTTACTGTGAGGAAGAGGACCCCACCTCCTGCAGCAGGAGAGACCATCCTCCCTCAGTTCCTGCTCTTCCCCTTCCCACAAACCAAGCCAAGAGAGCCTGGCTGCAGTCTTCCAAGCTGTGACATTGGAGACTTCCATCCCATCTGGGGAAGACAATAGAGGGAAGGAGCGGTATACAGCCAATCCACAAAGGCAGGCTTATCTCGGGAGATGCTATGTAGGCTTAAAGGGAGTGGAAAAGGGAAATCAGGGAAAATAGGACACTAAGGTAAACTACATTTTTAAAATGCCTGAGTTGGAAATCCGCCAGATAGCGTGTCCACTGTTGGGTTTGTAATGACTGCAATATGTTTCCTCTTTTCCTTCTTGGTAAGTGGGCTGTGTTTGTTTCCTTTCTGGAGAGTGGTGAGGGACTGCAGTTCCCTGCAGTGCATGTTGGATAGTGAGCTGGAGCTGCCTGTGACCGTTTAATGGGTAGGGCTGTAGTGCCGTGAATGTGACATCCTTCAATTCCTGGCATCATCATTTGGGCCTTTTCATCTCGGGGAAAGATGCAGTGTTGAGTTTCATTTGGTTTGCTCAAAGAGGATACTTAGGGATGGGCTGGAAAGCTGAAGGCCTCACAGAAAGCTTCTCAGCAGCGCAGGTAGAAAGGACGTTAAAGCCTTGTCAGCAGAGAGCTGCCTTTGTCTGTTATCATCTCCGCGTGGTCATCCTGAGTGTTGTGTTCAGTGTTGTACCCGGAAATAATTTGGGAAACCTGCCAATTCATTTTAGGAGGAAAGGTGCCAACAAAAACTCGAGACAGGGTCTGGTGGTTTTGCACAGTATTCTCCAATACCTTTCCAGGGATATTTTGCCACGAGAAACAGAAGATTTAGGAAAAAACATGAAAAGGGACAGTGACTTGCCTTGACTGTAAAGCTCCTGCCCAAGTAAAGAGCGTTGCTGAGGAGATGCAGCTTGAGAAGCAAGGGAAAGAGACTTGCCTGTAGGGGACAAGAGCCTGAAAAGAAGATTCTTTCTGAGGTCCTGGAGTCAGACAGGGCTCAACAGGTCCCTTCCCATCCTCCAACTCCTTCGGGAAGAGTAGAGCTTCTCCTGGCCTGTGTTTCTGCTAATGCTTCATCACAGTGCCCAACCTCTGCTTTTTATCAGCCTGCTTAGAGTAACAAAGCCTGCAGGTACCCATACAAGATATTTCTGTGAAGGCACATCCTGGTGTCTTATCATATAGTTAGTTCCTTTAACAATAGTCTTGTGCACAGAAATGTCTTGAATTAACCATGCTGGCTGCTTGGATGCGGGAAAGTTGTCATATCTCCCAGGAATACCAAAACATTGCATTCCTTCTAGGCTATTTTCTGGCTGCTTTGCTATTAATAACTTTGCCCTGAAATAGCACTTTCATATTGCAGCATATTAAAATCCATAACAACTGGGTGGGTGTCCTCAGTCAACAGACTGAAGACAGTGAGCCAGCGCGAGGGCTCTGGTTGTGTAAAGTGGCTCACAGAGGTGTGCTGACTCTGAGCAGCCGGGGAACTGACCTGCTGAGCTTTATCCAGTCAATAAATGGCAGGGCTCTTATTGGGATGCCCTGGCTTCCCGTGCCACGCTGCAGCCGACAGCCGTACAGCCCGCTCCAAACGGCACCGAGATGAGGCTGACCTGGTGCTCCTTTCCTGAGGCCTGAGCGCTGCCTCATCCCGCTCCAACGGCACACCTTGAGCTGCTAATGACACGCACAAAAGGCCCTGCCAAATCTCCTTTCTGTTTGATCTGACGCATTTTGGGGATGCAAGTCTTCTCCGATGCCTGCGAGCACTGAGCGGCCGGGCCGATCCTAGCAGGTACTTCACCGATGTGCTTTGGCAGGTGGCTCTTAAAGAGGACCGTGCTGCTTTTATCGGGTTGCGTAGCAGCCCAAGTGGGGTGAGATTTGAGAGAGAGAGAAGAGATTTGAAGGCTGATCGACATCCCTAGAGGCTAGAGTTTTGGAACAAGTGCCTTGGCAGAGCAGCGTGGAAAAGAAAAGCCGTGGAAACACATCCTTGGCTGTAAAGGAGCATCCTTTGGAGGTCACCTGACTGTTGAGGGAGAGACAAGTTTACCTGTAGCAGGGTGTTCAGGTGTGAGGGCTGTTGTTCCTGGGCACAGGTGATGAAACCTCTGACCTAGAAGTGGCAGAAACCAGTTTGTGAATACCTCCATACAGAGTGCCTGTATTTAAAAAAAGAAAAAAAAATTAAAGAGAGGAAAAAGAAACCAAGCTAAGTATCAGAATGTCTGAAGTTGAATGTTGTTTTTAAATTCTTCCCATTTTTCCACTTGGGTCACATTGTTCCTAATAAAGTAGACAAGATTTGTAATATAAAATAACCATCTCCAGCCGTCAAAGAACATGTCAAATTCTGCTTCACGCAAGCCACAGAGTTAAATGGTGCTAATCAAGAGCAGAATTTCATGGAGTTTTTGAGTGTTGGCAAGGTCCTCAGCTGATGTAAACAGGAACCATGAAATCAAGGCTGCTCTGTGCTGATTTACCCCAGCTGAGAATCCGGTTGTGTTTCCCATTGCTTTGTTTCTAGTCTAAGGATTTTTTTTTTTCTCAGTGAAACTCAAGTCTGTTGTCTTTTATTTTCCTCGCCCAGGCTGGTGTATTTATCACAGCAGCACACGCATCTTCTTGCTCTTGTAAGATAACAAATTGCCCGAAAGATTTAAATAAAAATAAAAATAAAAAAAAAATCAAAGGAAAAAGCAGCCACTGGGTCTTTGCAAATGTGGCTTTGGACGGTTGCTGTGCTCGCGGTCAGGTTTAAACTTCAGCCAAACAGGCACTGCTCCCCGCGTGGCTGGAGGCAGGCTTTGGTCCTATATGTTTATTATTGTTTAGAAATGGTATAAATGCTCTTTCTATTCTTTTGTGTTCTGCCCTTCTTCTACAACACATTCCCCTCCTTCCTCCCGCTTCCTGTTTCCCAGACAGATCCCCACCTCTTCCTCCCCGCAGCCAAAAATAATACAAAAGGGAACACACAAAAGGTTTTTTGAGCCGTGAGATGTGATAATGAATGGGCATCGTGTACAGGGTAGATACAGTGGTCCCGGCGCAAAAACGTCGATCGTGCAAAGTCCGGATGGGGAATTGCGTGGGGTCGGGTTCGGAATCCAGCATTCCGCGTCCTCTCGTTTCGTACGTTTTTAGGTCAGAGCAGAAGAGAGGACTCAAAACCCAGGACTCTTAGGACACGTACCATAAATTGAGTGTATTGATCACATCTCCAGGTTTGATTTCATAAGCGAATTGTAAAGAACCGTGCTTACGAGTAGATAGTGTTGCCTGAAACTGCACGAATGCCACTGGTGGAGATGTCCGTGTGAGCTACGGAGCAGGAAAGGTTAAGCTAGCTCTGGATGTTAATGAAACATCTCTAACGAGTACATTTTTTTTTTTTATTCATGATCCTATCCAGAGTAATTACAAGGAATCCAATTCTGCTGTGTAACCTCACTGCAATACTTCGCAGGGATGAATCTTAATTGAGGATCAAGACCTAAAATATTGCTCTGCTTTGTACATTCCACAGCCATCAGCATTTGCTCTTGCAGATCCATTTCCTGTGAGAAGTTTACCACACTCTAGAGCATGCTTTGAACCCTACCCTTTGATTTCAGTGGACTGGCAATCCAAGGAGCTAACTGTGCCTTTTTTCCCTATTTTTAATGCTAAATTAAAGCTGCTTCCAAACCGGATGGCAACAGGTTAAATATGCACTTGGGGAAGTTTGGGGAAAAGTTTGCAGCGAGGGCCAGTAGCCAGCTCAGTCAAAGCCATCCAAGGCCGTTAGATAAACAAATGATCTCTTCAGAAAGGTTTTTGAAATGTGCTTACGTTAGGTATGTATCATCACTTCTCAAATGGTCATTTTAGGGCTACTTGCTGTCTGGAGAGGATGGCAGCATGCGGGGCATGCGCTGGTGTAGAAGCACACATGGGTTTTTATCGTATTTTGATGCTAGCACAATGGGCTGCCTGCACATTTGAATTCTTGATTTGGCTATCCTTAATCCTTTGCTGACATTGATGCTATTTTTTGTTGTTGTGACTGGTTGCAGATATTTTTTCTATCTTTATTAAACAGTCAAAAAACAACAAAAGCCTTTCAAAGCCCTGGTTCAGTGTTTGCAGATTTCTTTCATCCTTTTTTTTTTTTTTTATCTAGATGCCTATCAAATTCAGCCACGCTTAGCTGCAGTCCTTTGTTCAATATCTCACAACGAGTGCACTGAAATTCTCTGTGCTTAGAGCCCAAATACCACAGATTTTTAGGGAACAAATTTGGCTTGTCCATTGAAAAGAATATTTGTTAGGTAAGATATATTTCATTATCACTGAGTTTGGGAACGCATCTTGGTTTTGACTCCTTGGTTAGAGTTACGGGTTCAGACTTTCTTTTCTGTTTGAGACATTAGTTTTGCCATCTGTTTCTGCTGGTGAAAATCACTATTTTATGGCAAAATTGGTTTTGATTCTTTGACCATTAGAGGCCGATCAAAGTCTTTGATAACCCTGGTTACATCGTGCCCCAGAACAACAGGAGAGTGGCTTGTGTTTCTATGAAGGCAGTGATTCTTGTCCTTTCAGTAAATCCACAGAACTTTTTATATTACAATTGATCTTTGCTCAATGTGGTCGAGGCTTCTGATTTCAGCATCTTTTCTGCTCTGGAGAAAAACGCTGTGGAGAAGATGCAGGGAGAAAGCCATCTGGGCCATGGCAGGAGAGTGTTCACTCTAGCAGCGAATGGGCCAGTTTGGCTAAATACATTTCCTTAAAGGTTCATTCTTTGAGCTGAGACGAAGGGGGAACATGGGCACAGAGAACATTATTACGTTGAAGAAAATTGCAGAGGTTTGAGTCGTGTGTAGCACAGTCAAGGGTTAATGGAATTGTCCACTGCAGGCTTTGGAGGCCAGTGAGACCCATTCAGCTGGTGTCAGAGCAGACTAGCCTGATGGCTCAGGCCTATGGTGAAGTTACCCCAGGAAAACAAGTCTTTGCGTATCAGACGATCTTTGCTGACTTCTGTGTGTGCCTGCATTTTGCGCTTGGCAAAAGCCTGTCTGTTGAGCATACAGTTAAATTGATTAGCTTCATATATACAGGGGATTAGAACATGCGTGCAGATATTTACCACGAGTTAGCTGTCATGAAATGTCTTATTGTTGTACCTGAAAAGTGGTTTTAGCTGTCTTTTTTTTTTTTTTTTTTAATGAACTATATAACACGTAGGCAAGATGTACTGGCACATGACTAGGAGTTTTGTCCTAAATCCTTTGCAACAGAAATTATTTGCTGTCACCTGAAACTTTTTCTTGCTATTCATTCATTTCAGACTGCGATATTCACATTTTACCGAGCGTATTTTGCAGAACTACTTATTTTTAATACTAAAATTCTGTTTATTTTATGCTGTCCCAAATGTTAAGCTTCTGATGTGCTGCAGCTTTTTGACAACTAGCAACTGCCCAGTAGAGGTTGCCAAGAGGCAAAGCTGGAGGTTTTGGCAGCTGGGTGGGAACAGATGACAGTCTTGGAATAGATGGGCAAGAGTATTGGGTTTTGTTGTTCAGGAAGTAATGAAGGCTTTTGGCAGTGGGAAGAAGATGCATCTTTCAAACCTTGTTTTAGGGTTAAGGACAAAAGTAGCATGACATTTCAGGGAAGGCAGGCGAGTTCCTCTTACTCCTCTTAACTTCAGGGTTGCCCCACAACATCCACTTCAGTATCTGCCTCTGGCATTATCAATGCAAGTGCCACCATAGCTCAAAGCTTTTGCTGTTCTGCTGAAGAATAAAATACTGACACTGGGCACTGGACCTGCTGCTGCTCTTTGCTCTGAGCTTGAGTGAACTGCGGTGCCACGGAACTTAGAAGTATTGGTTTGGGTTGCCTTCAGGTTGAGGATGCTTTCTATTCCCTTGCAGTCTTGAGACTTTCACAATTATATAAAGGTGGAGATGAGCCCCCTTTTTACGTGCCGGTGGAAAGCAGTGGGGTCATCATGGAGGTTGAAATTTGACCTTCACTGTTGCATGTATAATGCTACTTTCTCGTATAAAGTATGCTGCAAAGAGAATCCTTTCAAGTATTCTAAACAGAACTGGTGGATCAGGCCTGCTTGTCAACCACATTCGACATTTTCATTCTCTGTCACAGCCTAACCTGAGTATCCAACTTCTTAATTAGGTTTTGGATAACTTCCAAGATCGGTGCTTGATGTCCAATTATATCTGCAGTAAAATGGCACTTAGAAGCAACTGGCACTTCCAGATAAGAACTTCCCATGATCTGCTAGAAAAATTCAAACTCAAGACGTTAGGAAATACTTCAGCATCACTAAAACAGAGGAGCCCAGCAAACATGTTGATAAGGTGTCTTCCCTGACTTTCTGCCCCCAAATCATTCTAAGTGTTTGGGCTTTGTTTTACCCATGGTAGAACTTTACTGTTGCCACATTGTCCTGTCTTTAGCTGTGCAAAATGCTCAGGAGTTTCAGTGGTGTAAAGACTTCTCAGCATAGACTGGTGCTTCTGAAGTGACCTGTGATTTTTTCAAGAGCCCCTACGTATGGGTCAAATTCTGACACACGTGGCTGCCAACCAAGACCAGTTCTTTGCAATTCATTGGAGCAAGTTTAGATTTATACCCGGGGAAATGAGAGTTCATTTTGGCTCATCAGTTGGAATTAGGTTTACCAGAGCTGTCTGGACCTGAAGCCAGATGCCAAAGCTGTGTCACTGCAGAGGCCCCTGGCCCGCAGGCATGTCTTTCCTCTATCATCTTCTAAAGAGGTGACAGAGACATCAGGTATCTACACTGCCTTGAGACTTAGCAGGTTGATGGTGGTGGTCCCAGCTAGAGCCTTCCTGATGGGTGCTCTATGGGTGAGGGTGATGAAGTCAAACATCAGCATCATGTGTGGTGACTCCAGCTCCTTCCTATCTGGATTTTGAATGTTCTTGGTTCCACTTTAACCTGGACAGCTGCAAGCACCCTAAAACTTAAGATGTCTGAACGAAACTGAGTATCTGCAAGTCTGTGAGGGATTGGAAAGCCTGGGGTTTATCTTCTTGTTGTTCCAGTTAGCAAAACTGTCTTGATTTCTGCTGGCTGCAGAATTAGGTGAGTGTAAGCTCTGCTGAAAATGGTGCACATATATCCCATCTCTACTACCAGAGACATGCTGGGTTTCTCTTGCATTGTATTTCATAGTGGTGGGCCTATTCATTGGGTTTAGTAAATAATCTTTGCTTTCAGTAGATGAGCTCCAGAGGTAAGAATACAGGTAGATTAGAGGTCAGACCTTTCTGAATTGACAGACTTACAGAACACTGAATTTCCCTTCATCAGTGCTACTGCAAACCCTGAAAGGACTAACAAGAGGTGTCATGGGGTGTATTTTACCTGTATTCTGCTGCTGTAGGTGCCCCAGAGGGCTGAGATGATAATATAATGTGGGGAGCAAAGAGACGTTTTGAGTTACTGGTGCGTAGGCAGGAAACAGCTTTTCTTGCAGGTGACAGAAACGTGCCTGTGCTGTGAAAGTGAGCCCTTTTGCAATTGTATCTAAAATTGAAAAATCAGACTGAGCCCCTGTCTAGATTGCCCGCCTGCCAGACTGCCATCCTTTTCTAGCTGGCTTTCTGCGAGTACCTGGGGTCTTGCAAAGTCACGTCCTGTTATTTGTCAGCCATGAATCATCATTTCTTTTAACTGGCTAAATTGAGGAACAAGGTGCAGGGAGAATGACCCCTGTTAATAAGGGCAGATGGGTTGAAGTAGTGGGTCACTTTTTATCCCTAGCCTGCAAAACTGGCTTGACAGCAAACAGCAATCTTAGGGATCTTCTTATGTTCCTGGAGGGAGCCGTCTTCCTCTCCCCCTTGCAATTTTTGAAGTCTTTGTTGCTGTAAATCCTACAGGCACTGCATAAAAAAGTTGAATTCCCAACCAAGATGCCTGCAACATAGCAACCAAAGGATAGTCAGACTTAACGTTGCATGTGACGTGTGTTACATCTGTTACATCTCCTGCATGAGTAGTTAAGGAGAAGCTGGACATCCAACTGATCTGTGACAAGAGCAGCTCGCTCCTGTCTTGCGTATCCTTGGGCCATTTTCCTACCAAGCTGGTAGTTGGTAGTAGGAGATCTACAGGGGTTCATCATCATCTGAATCCAGCAGTTTGTGTTCATGTCTCTCTGGATAGTGGTCCATATCCTGCTGCTCCCACAAAATAAAAAAAGAAAGGAAAAAAAAAAAAAGAAAAAAGTTAGGTTTTGATGCGCTAATAACGTATAATAAAGTTAGGTTTTGATGCTGGCAAATAACTGCGTGGGAATGGAGACCAAAGAATTCTTCTGCCCCACCTGATGGTCCAGTGGGCTGGGATGGAGACCTTGGTGGTCTTCAGTAAGGTCTTAGCCTTACTGGTTTCTCCAGGTCAGAGCTTAAGATGAGGAGCTGGGCTTTGTTGGCCTAAAAATTGTTTTGCCAAGACAGGAGTGAAGAAATCAGTGTGGTTTCAAAACCCTGCCTCACCACTCCCTGGGTGCTTTGGGCCAGGAGAAGGGAAGGTCGTGTAAGGTACTTGGCAGAAGCCGGGAAGTGCATATGGGGAAAGATGCTTTGTTTCTGCCCACAATTGCCTGCTCTGGCAAAATGCAGCAGCAGGTACGGTCCTGGCGGGGGGTAAAAGAAGGGCTGTGGCCGTAACCCCTCACCAGGCTTTGTCTGCCATGCAGATTAGGTGGAGGGCTTTTCTGGCTCAGCGTTGCTAGGCTCTTCCCCCCTATTGACTTGATGGAGG
>WTSP01026605.1:0-13710 GCA_025331215.1 Actenoides lindsayi
CCGCGCCCGCCGGGGGAGGGGGGGGGGGGGGGGGGGGGGGGGGGGGGGGGGGGGCGGTCCCCACCCGGGCCTGGAGCACTGGGCAAAGCCGTGTGTAACACCCAGAGAGGCTGTATCGTCTGCGGGGCTCCCAAGTCCAGACCTCCTCCCGGGATGCACATTGCACAAATGGGGCCCCACTCTGTACCATCACCTCCCTTTGCCTACCCCCCCTAGCCCCAGTTTCCCCAAGTAATAGATGTTAGCAACACCAGTTCCCCCTGTAACACCTCAATAGCACCACTCTGCATACCCGGCAGCATCACTCCTCCTGCAAGTAATACCAGTCCCCCAAGTAGCATCAGCTCCCCTGAAACCCAAATTCCTCCCAGTACCACCAGTGCCCTCAGCACCCCTTGCTGCACTGGGCAATCCAGCTCCGTTGCCTCTCGGTAAGGCGTTTTTCGGGTGCCCGCGGCCGCGCAGGATAACGGCACGCAGAGCCCCTGACCCCCCTGCTCCGCAGCCCCCGTGCAGCCCCCATTAGCATCCCTGTGCGCCCAGCCCCCTGCCCAGCCTTGAACTTGGCCATGCCGGGCTGCGCTCCTTCTGCCTGCCTGGGCTCGCACAATGCCGGCCTTGACCCATTGTTTGCTTTTTTTTGGATTTCAGCTGGGAAAGCGGCCACCTCGCGCAGCCTGCCCCGAGCACGCCGGGAGCCGGGCACAATGGGGAACCCTGCTCTGCAGGCAGAAGGGCTCCAAATCATTTGAGAGACATATTCATTATATTCTTTCACAGGGGTCTGTTTGCATTGGGTTTAGCGGTTACTTCCCAGACAGGGTTCAGACCAAATAAAGATCATTTAGCAGCGAGGGATTCGCTCCGGCTTTCAGGGAAATGTGCCTGATGCGGGGCACGGCGCAGCCTGGACACTTGGCTCTCGGTTGCTCCCGCGTCCCCTTTGATTTGCCTGGGTTCATTTTGTGCCCGTGGCCTCCTCCATCCCAAGACTGCACCAAATCACACGGCTCACTTTTGCAAAAGGAAGAGTTTATTTTCAACAGTTCACGGGGTCGGGGGATTTTAATGGGAGAGAATTACAGCCAATACATTTCTCTTACAGGAACAGAGAAGGTGCAATAAAACAGCAGCAGGGTTGCTTGGCTCGAACAAACTTGAGGTCCTATGGGTCCCGAGCACAGCTCTGCCGGGACGGCTGCTCTCCTGCAGCTCTGCGCGGCCAGGGATGAAGAGCAGCAAGGGCCGAGCTCTGCTCCATGAGCAAAACCCGGTGCTAAAAGCTACTTCCAACCTTCACACACCCAATATTCTGCCAGGTGAGATGGTGGCTTGCTCAGATCCCTCTGCCTAAGCACTGCAGTCCTGCTCAGGGATACTTAGGACACCGAAGACAACATTCAAGAGTGATGTGGGATGATCCCCTGGCTCCCTGTGTTGCCCTGGCTCCCTCCCCATGGCTGGACCGGTGTGATTTGAAGCAACGCAGAAACCCTCTGTGTTGACGAGCCAACGACTTCTCTCTGGGGTCATTGGAGAGGCAGGTTGGGACCCTCCTGGAGAAACCCAGAGACATCAGATGGCAAGGCTGGGCAGGCGGTGGCCAACTGCAAGAAGAAGCTCACAGGATTGAAAAGTCCCTTCTCCACTCGTTGGGATCTAGGAAGGAAAGGAAAAAACACATAGTAATTACAACCTCTGGCAAGGAAACAGTCCAGCAGTGCTCAGCTGAGAACAGACCAAACTCAGCTCATCAATGGAGCAAAACTCCAGCTCTCTTTCCCTCCTCACCACACATCTCCCATGGCTCCAGGCCACCTTTCCTTCTTCCCTACTGGGAAAACCGCAGTCCCCAAGACACTGAGTTCCCCCTGCACACGCCTGGATCCCCTACCTCTGCCTGCCCCGCACACTGCCAGCCAGGGGAGGGCTTGCTGCTTGTCCTTCCTCCCTAGGCTTTGGGGCATGGGATTACTCTGCATGTCAGAGCCACTAAAGGCACAGCCCTCTGATGTTTTAATCTTCGTGTTAACTTTCCCTGCCCTTGGCGCCCTTGCCTGGCTGGAGAAAGTGATACCAAACCACCGAGCTGGAGATGAAGCTGTGACGCTCAGCGAAAGTCCCCTCCTTGGCTTTCCCTGCACCTCCCAGGTTTCGCCCCATACATCTTGCACCTTGCGGCAGGTTGTCCTCCCTTCCTCCTGGTTTTTTCCTCTATTTCCTTTGCACTTTTCCCGTGGTGAGCTCAGATCCCCTAGCACAGCCTCCGAACCCAGTCCCATCCCTTTGCTTTGCCTATAAACTGTTACGCTGGAAGGAGTAAAGACTAATAGAACTATTTCTTGAATACACTTGGATCCAGAGTGCAAAAGGAACCATCAGCTGGCTAATTTATTCTTTTTATTGCACCAAATTGTAATTTTATAAAATACTGCAAATTTTATAAAATATTTGCAAGCCCATTTTAAGAGATAAATCTTCTGTGTGGCTCTCTAATGAGCCGCCCTGGGAGTAGCCAGCATGTGATCTGCTGTAGGTCGCACCGCGACATTCCCGGGCTGCGACTGGATGAACCACCGTAACTCTTTGAACTGTGCAAATACTCTACACTCTGGGGTCCAGGCTGCAATTTTCATGGGTGTTTTTTCTCTCTCTTAAAAATAGATCTTCTGTAACCCCTTTATTGCAATATTCATACAGCACTTGATGGAAATCCGAGGAAAATCCCTTCCCCTTTGCAACTTTGAAGCAAGCCCAAAACTTAAGAGAGGCAAAAGCAAAACCCACCCCCATGTGCAAGGGTTTGGGGAAGGACCACAGCCTGTCTCTGGAGAATCAGTGTGTCAAGAGGACAGACCCCGCACTGGCATTGTGGAGGGAGTCCCAGGCTGCAAGAGGCCAGGGCTCAGCACTGCTTTATCCTATGTGATTTTAGGAGTCACCCCTACTATCCCACCGAGGCTGGCAAGGATGTTGAGGTCAGGGCAGATGAGATCTGAACAGTAGCAGGTGCCTTCCCAAAGCCAGGAGAGGAAGAGGAGGCTGAACCCTTGTGCTCACCAGGGAAAACCCTTGCAGCGTGAAGCCCCCTGCCCTGGACAGTGACAGCCACTGCCCTCCAGCTGGGCAGGCTGAACTTGCTGTGAGCTCCAGAGAAACACATCAGTGGTGCAGGTAGAGAGGATGCTGCTTGGGTTTCATCAGCCCGTGGATGATGCCCTGCCTGCCTGGTGGGATTGCACATTCCAGCACTTAGTAGCTGGGGGCAGGAGGGGCTGGACTGACCCAGAGGATTTGACATAAGCTTTGGGAAAGCCCAAACCTCCTGCACGCACTATCTCTGCAGGCAGAGTTCAGTCCAGCATTGCGGGTGCCTGCAAAAATAGGGCTCCACCAGGACCTGATCCCCGTCTGCCTTCCCTCCCCAGAGCCCTGCCCAGGGCAAGCGTCCTGCAAAGTAGTGCGTGGATTCACTAGCCCTCTCTTTTCTTAAAAATGATGCATAAAAGTTTGCAGTTACAACTCAGCCTCTGCCCCAACACTTGCTCCTGTGCCTCCCCGTGCCCTTACAAAGCCAGCGCTGAGGTTTGTATGCTGACAAACTGCCCCACCATGGCAATTCTGGGCAGTGGAAAAGGGAAAAAAAAAACCCAACCCAACTTCAAATAATGGTAAATGGATGCAGGACGCTTGGCCTAATCAGATTCCTATCCCCTATTGAGGCCAGGAAGGAGGGACCCCGCTCCTCCCCTGCCCTCAGCCCAGCCTCCGCTTCACCGGCTCACACGGAGAAACTTTCTGGACAATTTAATCTCGCCAGGGTGTTACTTAGAAAAACCTTTTTCACTGTCAATTTCCCCCCCTCCCTCCTTTCCTCCCCCCCCCTCTTTTTTTTTTTTTTCTTCTTCTTCCCTCCCAGCCTTGATTGAATTTTGCAAGCCCCTGATATCTTTCTTTTTTTGTAGGGATGCACGCTGCTTATGCAAATACCAGCCTTTCATACCACCTCCCCGGCTCAAGCCCTCCAACTTGAATGTGACCAAAAGCTGTGCTCTCCCCTGCTAACTCCTTAGCACAATTACACCTCCATTCTGCTCCAGGGGCCCGGGGAGGGGGGGGGGGAAAAATCATTTTAAACTAACAACACGTGCTGTTTGCTTTGGATAATTACAAGGGAGCTTCGGCTTCTAAGAGCTATGAAATATTCTGTTCAGCAGGGCTGGGGGGGGAGGAGGCTCCGTGTTACACCTACGCTGCGAGTTTTATCTCCTCGTGGAGATGCTTGCAAAGCCTCCCGAGGCTCCCTCCATCTCCTGCTTGTCCTGTGCACCTGGGCAAGCTTTTACATTTCCTACCGAGGAACTTCTCAGCGCTTTGGGCTACGGGAGAGAGGAGAAGGTGGCCGACATCTTTCTTATCTCAAGTCACAATTTCCTGCGAGCATCAAGATAATAAACCCTCGGCGATGGGCGAGATGAGCGAAATGAATGCGTCGGCTGGCTCTCCCGTGCGGCAGCGTGGGGAGGACTGGGGAGAAAGGACACCCGGGGGATGCGGCCGCTCTGCTGGCTCTCGTTTGCATCGCGGCCCTGACGTTATTGTCCTCCTGCCTTGTCTGCCGGGGAAGTTTATGTGGAGGGCTTTTTCTGGGGCGAGGAGGAGGAGGGGAGTTTTCCCCAAAAGCACCCAGGAATCTGTCAAAAGAGGGACAGAAAAGAGAAGAAGAAGAAGAAGGGAGACAGAGAGTGGGAACGTCAAGGACCCCTGACTAATGAATAGCAAGTTTGCCCTTGAACCTCCCTGGGCTTTGCCATTCCCAGGCTCCAAACAAGGGCTGATGCATGCTTGGGCCCAGCTGCAGGGGGACCGGGCTATGGTTCATCTCAGACACTTTGACAGCCCGGGCCTTTTCCCCGCATAGCTCAGACTCGCCTAACTACTCCCCTGGCAACAGCTCAGTGCAGGAACCTGCGCTGAGGCCCTGCCTGCTGCATACAGAAGTGCGAGGAGGAGGGGAGCCGCTGGGAGAAATTAGCTGGAGACTGGCTTAACCCGTCAAATGCTGGGCAAGCGTCACCAGTCCCGGCACCCTTCTCTCCATCCCCAGCTCGGGAGCTCGCTGGCAAACGTCCCCAGTGGAGCAGAAGAGGGGCAGTGGCAGGTCAGACGTGCCAAGTCGCCGTGTATTGCAAATCCTTTGACCTGCCGCTTCACCAAGACCCAGCGCCTTGGACCTCACGGGACTGAAGGTCCTCGTGATGCCAGGGATGCAGGAGGGAGCCGAAATAGCTGGCTGGAAAAGACCACCGGACACTGAGCGTGAAGGGCATGGTCTCTACCTGGTGAGGCAGGCCAGGGCGTCCGTCTCTGCCAGCCAAAAATGAGGGCTTGGGCTGGACGAAAGAGGCACAAACTTGCCCTGGCCGCTCTTTCTGCATTGCAGATCAAAGGCAGGGGACGAGCTGGCCTTAGGGGTCTGCATTGAAAGGCTGCAGAGAACAGGCACGAGCACCCGGCGGCTCCAAAGCACGACCCAGAAATATTCCCACATCCCAGCCCCATATAAATCAAAGGGACAAAAAGGGGGGGGCTCCATCCCGGCCTCTGTTTTTACAGAGCATCTTTCATGTGCAGCCCCTGAGAGAGAGGGCTTTGCTGAGCTTGTTAAGGACGGCTCCTGCGCCAGGCAGAGAGGGGGACGCACCATATGGAGAGGAGAAAAAGAAAAGGGGACACTGAAAATGGAAAATTATGCAAAGCAGGAGGAGAGGCGCTGGGGGAAAGGGGGGGAGGGAGGCAGTGAGGTGGTGGGGGATGGGGAGAGGGGAGGCTGGGAAGGGAGCCCTGACTTGGGGGACACCAGCGATCTGGCATGAGGGCGGCAGGAGGGACAGAAGTTTCCCATGACCGGGTGCAAGACAGCCCTTGGCACCCTTGGGTGCTGTCACCGGTGGGAAGTTCTCCAGCCTGGCCTTCTCCGAGCGGGTCTGGGCTGTGCTGGGGCAATGCCCGGTTACACTGCGGTGGGTGCACCCTGCTTCCAGGGCTGTGCCATGCCAGGAGATGCAGTGAAATGGGGACATGGTGACCTACTTCAGAGGTGTCCTCAGGACCTCTGTTACTATGGCAATGAGGTTGCAAGCAAACCTTATGGGTTTTTTGGTCAAGGTTTTTGCTTTTAATCGATCACAAAAACTGGACTCACATGCTGAGGTGCTGGGGACCTTGTAAGAAATGTCCCTGAACAACAGCACTGATAGCAAGGGATTGAATCGCCCCTGAGTCTCAGCCGCTCGTGCAGTGGTGGTGGACACTCAAGTGAATGAAGGAGAATTCAAACACAGCTGCTAGAGCACTTCCCTTCCCCTTGGTCCCAGAGGGACTCGTTGGTCCTTGCAGGGTCCCGGTGCCACAACGTAGGATGCAGCCGTGGCATGGCTCAGAGATGCTGTGGAGGTACAGGAGGGAGAATGAACTTTTCAGTCCCTTGCATGTGTTACTGCCCAGCTCTCATGCTCAGACTCCAGCATCTGACCCGATGTAGTATTTGGAGAAATGACTTGGCTCTTCCCAGCCCAACTGTGGCACTCCTTCTCTCTCTCTCTCTCCTGGAAACCTTGGTCACATCTCATCTCCTGGGCTCAGCTCACGTTTGGGAAACCATGCACCCTGGCACCGTGGCAGCTCCTCCATCCCAAAGCCACCCTGCACCTCTGGCTTGCAGGACTCTGCTGGCTCCCTGTCCATGAGCCAGGACCACCTTGCACATGCTTACTGTGTGCAAGCTCCCTTCTCCAGCCCATCTTTCAACTCAGCATGGGAAGCCACCCACTTGGTCCTCCAAAAGCTCTGAACTTGGTTCTCATTTCTCTGTAATCCCTGCTTGGTCCCCTCCATCCCATTCCTGTCTCCCCTCTTGATGGCTTTCATTCAGGGCAGCTGGTGCTTTTCCTTCACTCTTCTTGGCATGACCCAACACCCAGCAACACAAACTGCTCCTGGCTGCCACCCTTCCTCCCTCTTGCCCCTAGCACAGCCTTTCATCTCACACCCGTCTCTACCAGACTGGTCCCTTTTTTAAGCTCCTTCTCCTGTGTGTTATATTAGGAAGCCTTCCCTCATTGCATCCCCAATGGATCACCCCATTAATGCCTTCTACCATGCTTCCCTCCATTTACCATAGGTAGATTTACCATCACGGTTGCCCTAAAGCCCAAACCCATGTTTCAGGCAGGCATGGGGCATATTCACATTGGGCAAGTACACGGAGATGGGCTGGTACACAGGCCAGCGTGGCTCCCTGTCTGCTGAGGCGGGCACGCTTGCCCCAGCATACATGTGTTCCTGCCTGCACATGCCAACACCTCCATGCTCCTGCCAGATCCAAGGCTGCAGGATCTTGAGAGGAGCTCTCGTTATCCCCCGGGGCACGGGTGTTATCTGCGCAACACGGCTGCAGGCTGGGATTTGGGCTGTTGGGTCTTACAGTCACTAGATGAGAAAGATGCTGTGTCTGCCTTCTAGTTTCAAGAGCCATGCCCTGGAGTAAGGCTACATGTGTTGCCCAGATCCTCAGTAAAGCCCAGGAATAAGCTGTAGGCACTGAAGAGGATTCATCTAAGCAGCACACAAAGAAAAACAGCAAAAAATAAAGTTCAGAGGGGCACACTGAAAACAGAGCTTCCACCCACAGAGCAGCTGTGTGGGGCTCCAGGGACAGGCAGGCAACGTGGGAGATGTTTCAGATCTCGCTCTCAAGACGATGCATTTGCAACCGCTTCCCTTCTGCAACCGGTGGAGGTAAACTGAGCTACCTGTCCTCCAGACACACATTTTAATCCATGTATCTTTGGGCACAGGTACACATCCTAGGCTGCTTTAAGGCTGTCTAGCCACCATGGCACAATGGTGTGAAAATGAGATGTGCCTTCACGGGAGAGGAAGAATAGGAATGTCTTCTATCCCTGGGTACCCTAACACGGGCAAGCAACGGCCCCTCCACGAATGAACCCAGGTGAAGGGGCTGTTTGGTGTTCTCACTTCAAACTCGTACCCACTAAAAGTGGGTGGTGTGGGAACAGCACGTGAGATTCAGGGTGTCTTTTGAATCAGGCTGGCCTCAGCTGCCGCGCTGGAAGCTGAACCATTTCCAAGGAGGATAGAGCAAGAACAGCGAGTCCTGCCCGAGTGATGGTCCAAAGCGTTGGCACTTCGTCCCGATTCAACCTCGCCCCAGATTCCCACCCTTGGCGTGCATCCAGGTTTCTTTCTCCTTGACCCATCTCCATCAAAAGAAACGCTGTTACGAGTCTCCGCTCTGAGTTTCTAGTCTACAAATAGAAGCAAAGCAGCGTCTGCTCCAGAGCTGAACATTTCCACTAAACCCTATTTTGATGCCTGTCCCAGCAAAAGAAATCTGCGGGGACTGAGCTCCTTCTATGAGATGTTAAATATTTCAGCCTCCAGCAATACAAGACACCGACACGATATTAAACTATACAATTGCTATATGTCCCTGCATACCCACCCTGGCTGCAGAGATGCCCCACGAGGGCCCATCTCCAGCAAATATTCCTCAGGACGGGGACAGAGAGCGGCTGCCTTGAGCGCTGGGGCACGATGTGTTTATCGGGCAGCAAAGCTGGCTCTGCCACCTCGCCCGGGGAAGCTGTGCCACGGGAGCTACTAAAACAGCATTTCATTTCCAAACAGGGCCCCGGAGACCTCTTGTGTGAGGGGCTCAACGGAGCGAGCCGGGGGAGCGCAGAACAAGGAGATGCAACCTCAGGCTAAAAATAAGCCAGACCCCGGGCTTGTTGGACCTTATTGCTCTCCACCAGGCTTCAAGCTGGCCTGTCCCCTTGAATCAGTGCATCTCTCCTGTCACACCACCGATGGGGAAATGGTGAATTGGGATTTTTTTTGCCTCCCTCTCCCCCCCCCATTTCCCTCCCCTAACTCCTTTTCCGCATCATAAGCAAAGTCCTAATAAAGCTCCCATCCCCACTGCCAGCCCTGCACCATGCTCCCAGCAGAAAAGAGATGCAAAGCCACGCTTGGAATCTGATTCCCCGGCTTTAAACGCTGCTCTGCCAGCAAAGTGCGACTTGAAAGCTCCCCTGTCACAGTTACAAAGCTCCGAACAGCCCTTCCTCGGATAATCACGCTTATCTCCAGATTAAGAAAGAGAGACCTGCAGCTGAGGCTGGTCACATGGGCTGGGATGTGGGCAAATCTCTTTTAAACAATCCCCATATAGCTGTGACCTCCACCGCAGCCCAAATACACCGTCCCTCGGTCCCACTCGAAAACCAGCTCTGGAGACATGACAGAGAATGTGCAAGGAGACTGCGCTGGAGAGAGCAGGAGCAGGAGGGAAACCAGGGGGGAGGAGTGAGAAAGCGGTGGAGAAGAGGAGGGTGAGAAAGACGGAAGAAGAAATAAGTAAAGGGAGGATGTGGGAGAGGAATAGAACGTGGTGTAGAGGGAGGAAGAGTTCGTGGATGGAGAGGGAGGATGATGAAGGACAGGGAGGTCTCTGCCACTCTTCCTGCTGGGGATTAGTTGTCCCTGCGCTGTCCTCAGTTTAACTCTTCCCGCACTGTCCACGGCTGGCAGCATAGCCCGATTACGTGACTCCAGCTGTGCCAAGCAGCCTTGGCAAGGCGAGCACGTTACCTACTTTGCTGCCACGGATTCATTAAGAGGCTTTGCTTGTGTGGGAATAGTCATCCCAATGGGGAAAGGAAAAAAAAAACCAGCCCACCCTTCTGCAGATCAACCTGGCGAGGAGCTCTGACAAAGCGGTTTCCACATCTCTGCCCAGAGCTTGGGAGCAGAATTAAGGAGGGGCAGGGATGCTCAAGGGACAGGGAAAGGAGGGCAGAGGGGTGCAAGGTCAGCTGGAAGGGGTCCCCAACTGCTCAGGGATGAGGCACCAGCCAGGGAGGGAACTAACATCCCTGTGTGGGACGCTGGTGCCCGGTTCTTCTTTGTGATTAAAGGGCACCTCGCATCTGGGTCAGGCGTGGATGGCACAACCGCCCTGCAAGGTCCGAGCAACCGCAGAGTGACTTTTTCCAACAGCGGGTCCCCCTCTTAGGTCCACGTGGGATTAACACAATTACTTTGCAACGGAGGAACCCTAACAGCTCCAAAACGGGCACAGATGCAGAGCACTGTGGCCGGACCTCTCTGAGGACACCCACAATCTGCTGGCACCGACTCAGGGTTTCCAGACACGGGGCTCGGCCACCGGCTGCAGCTTGCCAGGAGGGACCGCAGCGCTGCCTCCCCGGCTGCTCATTATTCACCCTGCGCAATTAGGCACTGCTGATAAGTCACACGAAATTGCCTTTGTTCTCCAACTGGCTGACCTGTGTTTCACGGGAGTCCCTTTTCCTGCACGTTATTCACGAGTCGCCTACCATACCTACTGCTGGAAGGAGAGCGAGGATTTGGGGGCACTCTTGGGGCTGGCCACAAGTGCTCCCTCACAGATGCCCCGTGCAGGTCAATGGGAAGGTGCAGGCGGGCCCTGCCCACCTTCCTGGACTTCTCTGAGGACAAAGGAGAGCTGCTTTTCCTGCAGCCCACCCTGCCCTGCCAGCGATAAGCCAGCTCTCCTCCAGGCAGGTGTCTTTGCTGCTCTCTGGGTACTCTACCATCTCATCAAGTCACCTTCCAGCTCCCCTGCCAGCAGCAAGGGAAAGCCCAGTGCAGCTGCGGAGCCAGTGGGAGGTGAAGTGTAACCCCTTGCTCAACCCAAACCCTGCTGATGCCAATGGCCACCTTACTTTGTTCACCAGGACCTTCTCTTTCCTTCCCGGCCGGCCCAACAGAAGCAGTTATCCCCACGCTCTGCTGCTCTGACTGAGCTGTCTTCCCCCCCAGGCTCTGTGCAGGACCAGCCCTGCACCATGGTGTGTCTGCTCCTGCTCTCCATCCCTCCAACACCAGCACCAGGGCCCGAGGATGGAAGAGAAGGCAAAGTGGATGGGAGCCAGCATGAAGCTGGGTGCCATCAAGCTCCACAGCAGACAAGCTGTTCTGCAGCAAAACTTCCCCAAATGACCTCCACTCCAGAGCAGCCTTGCCCCGTGTAATTCCCCGCTCTTTTGGCATCCGGCAGTGGCTCAGAAGTAGACAGCAGCACGGGGAGAAAAGTCAGCTTGGCCCATTCTAGAGCTTCTTCCCAGTCCGCTCAAGAAATGTATGTGGGCTCTTAAGTCTTGCTGATTTAAGGGGAAGGACACAAAATTAATTTAGACAGGAAATTAATTAGATGTGACCTGGTGTTTACATCCCTACACATGCAATGAATTCTTGTGTGAACTTGCAGAATGCGGATGGATGGATGGATGGATGGGTGGATGGATGGATGGATGGATGGATGGATGATAACAGCACTCTAGGAATGACATTATGTGCTGGTCCATACGCAGGGGATGTAGAAAGACTTTTCTCTGCATTGGTAATTAATAACTCTATCCTGAGCAAATGTTGATAAATCCTTTATAGAGCACGTTATCTCTGTCTTTCCAACTCCTGTTCTGCATTTCCATTTGCCTCTTTCCACTGCTCCACCCCTGGCACCCACACGCTTCACTTCCCTCCCATATTTTGTAGCTGGTAGGGGATTTGACTCCCTTTCTGGAGAAGCAGGCAGAGGTTTTGTTGCTGGGGCTTTGTGTGAGTGATCACATGGGTATGTGTATACACAAAGACGGATACAAATCCATTGGAAATAAACACCTTTAAGGAACTTGAGAGAGAGACACAGGGCAGGGGAGAAGAAAGAGCCTACAGACCCTCAGACAGACAATCAGCAAAGATGAAGAGAAAGACCCAGTGAACCAAAAAAAGCCTCAGTTCTCTTTTTCGCTCTCCATGATTTGCAAGGAAAGCAGCAGCTCCCATCGCTGGGAAGCCCAGCTCTGCCAATGCACCAGAAGTGGCAGCAACCCTCACCCCTTCTTCTCCCAGCTCCGCACAGCTCAATTACCCCGGGCTGCCAGGCTGCACAGAGCACACCCCCGCCACCCTGCATCTCCCCCGCCGCCGAGACAGCTTTCTCCAATGGAAGGAGTACAAATATATTCATTGGCACCTTATCAGACATGCATGCAAAACTAATTAACATGGGGAGACATGCAAGCTGCCACCCAGCCACAAATACACACCCACGAGCATGCACACACACACGCACGCATGCACAAGGCAACCCTTGTCTAGGGGGGACATTCAAAAGGCTTTGTCACTAATTTAGGCATCTGTCTCAGTCTGGTCTGGTCCTCCTGGCTAGGCTGGAGTTGTGGTTTTTTTCCCACTCTGTTTGACAATGCTGGGAACATGCCCGGAGACCCCTCATTCAAATCACCCCTTGACAATGGTCTCATTGTGTGAGCATATAGAAAAGGGAAAGGATGGGGGAGAAGATGTGGAAGGGGGGTAAGGAATTAAAATGTGAACCCAAGGAAGTGTTTACTAACACAAGCCTCGCAGCTGCCCCGTCTCTCCTCCACCCCCTTCTTCCGCCCCTGGCCGCTCCAATGGCCCAGCTTGTCCCCAGTGCGAGGCGGCCAGCGGGACAGCGGGAGGGTGGGACAGCAGAGCGGGAGCGGGAGTGGGAGTAGGAGCAGGAGCAGGAGCAGGAGCAGGGCTGCACGGAGGTGCAGGGAGAGACAGCAGACTGGAGGGATGAACCCTCCGGGCATTTCAGTCTTCAGCAGGTAGGGGTTTGGGAAGAAAAGATGGAGCTAGAGATTCCTTGGAGAGGATTAGCAACTTAAAAGTCCTAGGAAGGGCATCTTCGTGGAAGAGCAAGGGATTTATTGGTATAACCACCCCAAGGCTTTCCAGTCGGGGACAAAAAGTGTTTAAACCCGGGCTCGTGGATTAGAGGAAGCGAGCAGACTCACCAGGTGGTTTGGACTGCTCCTTTTGGTGCTGCTGCCAGGCACGCCACGGCGCGAGGAGGAAAGGAGGGGGCAGCAGGGTGTTGGGGCTGGGGGCTCAGGGAACGGACCAGACTTCCCTCAGGATCTGCCTGTCTATTGCCAGTTATTAAGTATCAGCAGGAAAAGAAAAAAAAAAATAAAAATAAAAAAAGGAAGAAGTGCCCTCAGTGCCCTGAGCACCCCCCAGTGCCCTCAGCACCCCCCGGTCATGCCTGGGGAAGGAAATAGCGAAGGTGCAGATGGGGGTGTAGCCTCCAGCCCCACCACGCTTGGCTGGCCTCGGCAGACACCATTCAGCTGGAAATGCCCTCGAGTCGGCAGAGGAAAGGGGACGGGGAGGGGGAGAAGATGATGACAACATTTTCCATATATGCAAATGCAGCCGCACAAGACACCCAGAGGGAGACAAAACAAAGAGACCTCAAAGAGGCTGGCTCCGAGACCCGCACAAAGCCTGCTACCTCTGTACAGCTCCGGTGTTTGCACGTAAAGACCTGTGCAATGGGAGATGGGATGCTGCCAGAGGGTTCCCCCAGCTGAGCAGATATCAGTCCAGAGAAAGCCTGGTTGAGGAGCCCAGTAAAAGCTGCAAACACAAATGCCACAATCCCACGTCCTCCTCCACAAACACATGCACCTCAGGAGTATGAGAGTATTCCTGTCCATCAGCTTAGTCAAGAGAAGAGAAGAGAAGAGAAGAGAAGAGAAGAGAAGAGAAGAGAAGAGAAGAGAAGAGAAGAGAAGAGAAGAG
>WTSP01026608.1:0-58141 GCA_025331215.1 Actenoides lindsayi
GGATCTGTGTGCCCGAAACCCATCGCGCGCGTTGAGCTGCGAGGGCAGAGCGCTCGCTACCAACGCCTCCCCCTGCAGCTGGGATCACAACGCTCCGAGCGCGCCTCGCTGTCCCTCCCGGACGCCGCACTCTAACACACAGGTTTCCAGGCAGCTCAGGCTAGAAAGTACACAAATGTGTAACGAGTAGGAAGCCTCCTGAGGCTGTCACAAATCGAGAGACACCAAGCTGCCAGTAACTCACGAGCTGGGAAGGCTGACTCAGGCTCCATGTGCTTTGCGGTGCGTTTGTTACGACTTCTCCAAACGCTTCAGGAGATGCCTTCTTCTAGCAGCACAAGCTGAACGGTGCTGTGTTTGCTACACTGCGTATGTCTGGTTCATACTGATGGCTTCTACTCCCAACATTCTGCACTAGGCAAAGTCAACAGTCCAGGTACAGGATGGGAGAGGGGAGTATGCAATCAGCCAGGAAAGGGGGCAGTGGGCTATCTGACCACAAACCTCTCACGCTGCGGGAAGGTGTACGTACAGATGATCCCAGAGACCCGCATCCAGCTTAAGGGCTGGCTGCTGTTCAGTGTACAGAGGTATTAGAAGATTAAGGAGGAACTTGGGGAATTTTTGTTGTTCATCCTGCAAGAGGCAGGAAGATCATTAATGACCTCCGTGCAGCTTTCTCATGCTGAGCCATCGCTCCAGGGTATCATGGCTAAAGGCCAAATCTGGGTATAAGCCTTGAAGTGCTGGGACATTGCCATCCACTGTAACAACACTGGGGATGGACACGGGCTAATCCAGGCATGGCAAAAGACAAGACATTACCCTGCAGAGGCATCTCTCAGACATCTATTTGCTGCTCAATGCCTCAGTTTCCTCCCTTAACTGAAGGAAGGATAAATTCTCCTCCCCTCTTTCCTGGGGGCTGCTGTATTGAAAAGAGCCTCTGGCAGAAGGCAGCAAGGGGCTGATGATCTAGACAGCATCAGCAAACCAATCTCCTTCAGCAAAACCAGATTCTCTCTTACCAGTCCATTCTTCCCTTCGAGTCTGTCCACAGGGCAATGAATTTGAAGGGACTCTTTTTTTTTTTTTTTTCCCCAACCCCATAACCCAAAGTGGAGGAGTCAAAGGGTTAATGCTGCATGACAAAGGTCAGCCCAGTTTGGGGAGGGAGGAGAAAGGGAACCATTGTGGCCATAGACAGCAGCTCCCTGCGACCAAAATGCCACTTGAGAAATGTAAAGTGATGGCGCTGCTCGGAAAAAAAGGCCTGAGAGCCCTGCCTAAATCCCAGGGCTTTATGGCTCACAAAAGCCCAGCCCCTTGAGTCATTAATCGTGTGCTCCATGGCCGGGTGCCTCAAAGAGCAGCAGATGACACATGCCCAGCTGCTGCTGCCGCCCCTCCGCAAGGTAGCGGGGCCGAGGCAGGTGCACTCCCAGTGCCCTCTGCTCCAGATTAAACTATTGTCCCTCCTTGTCCTCTGCCTTTCATCTCCTCCAGCAGCCCACGCTGACAACTGTAAATGAGATTAGACTTCAAGGCATGGGGCAGATGCGGAACCCCCTCTGTGCATTGCCAAGAGCCCCTTGTCGCTTTTAAAGTGTCTTTTCCCTTAACAATGCACAGCTTGGTGGAGGGGGAGAAGGGGGCAATTTCTTGTCCTGCTGACAGAAATTTCTACTACAGCGGCCAAGGCAGGCCCTGGTTTTAGGGCCTGGATGCTCAACTGTTATCACCATGAACAGTCTTCCCACCAGCACCTCTGATTCTCCAGTCCATGCTAGATGAAGTTACAAGTCTATGACTATTTCCTAATTCCAGTCCTTGGAGCACCACTCCACTGAAACACAGATGTACATCCAGACAAACACTGCTCTAAAAAGGCAGCAATAATCCAAAATTCAGGTAAGGTCCTGAAGGTTGCACACAACCCCAAGTTCAACCTCCCTGCCTATGCTGTTGCTCTCACTGCCATTATTTCCTATTCCTAATCTTGCATTTCCTGCTCCTCCTGCTCCCAGTGATCCACACAAAGTAGTGGCAGGACATAAGTAATTTGTCAGAGAAAGTGCTACAATCTCACAAACCTGCTTAGAGCTCAGAGACCCCTGCCCTGTGAGGTCTTCCAGCCACAGCCAGCAGGAGTCAGCCAGCAAGGACAGCCAGAGAAACTTTCCAAAGTGAAGTGCAACATTTAGCTCAACAGTGGTCCAGTTAACAAACTGGAATTTCTTTTACAGGGTGGGAAATATCTTGTCCTGCCTGTGTTAAAGGCTATGCAGAGAAAAGGGACACAGTTAACATAAAAAAAACTTAAAAATCATTCTGTTCAAATTAATTCTCTTTCTCAGTTACCAGCAGCCACGATAATAGCTGCCCTGATTTTATGGATTGCTTTGCAATTTTAGTCATGCAGGAACCAGCTCTGGGTTTAAGAAGGCTGCAAAGTCAGCATGTTTTCAAATATATTTTAATGTTTTATGAGACCATGGCAGAGCAGGTTCAGCTGCACCCACCGCTGGTAGTGTCAGCAACTAAACTCTTCCTGGCAAGCGCGTGTCTGGTCCACGGTATCTCTACAGCCTTGTTTCTGAGCTCAAGTTTTCCATTAGCTGCCTACACAGACTGGGTAACTTGGCATCTCTCTGCATTCTCCATAAACTCTGTTCATCTGTTGCCATCACACCCACGTACAAGTCTCAGGAAGGAATCCAGGATTTCTAAAGCAGCTGCAACAAAAACACAGCCTGGATTGACAAGCAATAGGATCAAGGTGCTGAGGAGGGTCTTTTTGGAGAGTTTTGTGTCTATTTAAAACAAGTTTGTTGTCATGACTACGAACCAGGGTATAGGTAGGAAGAAGTGAGAATTTCAAGATGAGGGCTGAAGATGTTAATTCACCCTTAAAATCTCGGCAGCCACGGGGAGAGGGAAACAGGGAAGATGATACAAACTCTTGGCATCTAACAAGACTAAAAGCCACCTTCAAAAGGCAGGTCTGCCCTCTTAAAAACCATCGTCCTCCTAGCTAGCCCCTTTCACCCAGCACAGCTAAGGGCTGGATAATAATGATTAGCTGCAGTCATCTCTAAAGCAGGGGCACCAGGGACATGGGGGCAAAGGAGGGCACCCAAGGCCCTAGAGAGGACACGGCAAAGCAGGAGCAGCCTCTCAGGAGACGACTCCAACCACAACCTAACCACCAGACAATTTGGTTTCAACAAGGACAGAGAGATGTTCTCGTGTCAGCGCGCAAGGTAATTAACAAGGGATCTTATTAGCACAGCAAACTGTGAAACTGTCAGGAACTGTTCCTGGGATTGTCACAGTTTAAACTTTACCAGAACATTAACCAAAAAAAAAAAAAAAAAAAAAAAAAAAACCTAAAAAAAAAATTGAAAATGTTTGGTTTTGGCCAGTGAAGAAGCAAAGAGAACCTGCCACCCAAGTGACTGTAGGGGGCTGGAGAGAGGCAGTGCCTCGCTCTGCTCAGAGCCTGGATTCCACCCGGAGATGGCGTGGAGCGCTCAGCAACGGTGCGGGCTCTGCAGAAGGCAGCAGATGCGGAGCTAATGTGTGTGTGGGGGTGGAGGGTGTTTATGAGCACAATAAATAAATGTATGAATCCCTATAAAAGTTCCCATATAAAAGTGAGTTAGAGCTGCCTGAGGGCCGTGGCCTCATAATAAAACCCACATCTCGTAAGCACGGGATGAAGCAGCAGCTGTACTGCTACTGCCTGGCTGCAGCACTGAAAAGCAGCGAGTCTGCCTGTTCTCAGCTCCTGGCTGAAGTGCTGACCCCACTAAATGCAGGAGGAATTTTGGTACTTGCTTCAGTGTAGTCAGGATTTTGCCCTGGAAGGGGCTTCTTTGAACCTCAAAGCCTAAGAAGCAGTTTTGGATCTGCCTTTTTGCCAGATCTAAGTTCTTTTACTACTTAAAAAGAAGCAATCTGCAAGTGGCTGAAGATACTGGCTTGAGTCACTGACAGCTCCCAGGGTGACAGATTAGAGCTAGATCCAAGCACATTAAAAATTCCTCCAGAAAGCATTGCCAGTCACTCCTCTCCCCCAAAATAAACAAGCAAAAAGCATTGCTTTATGGCTGAGCAGCAGTTTTCATCAAGAAGTTCTGTATTTTTAAAGATGTTGGAGGTGGTCATAAAAAAAACCACAAACAAAAACAACAACAACAAAAAAAGCAGCCCTTTAATTTTGGATGTCAAAACAGAAGCCTGGGTTTTTTTGTGCTGGTAAACCTAAATAGAAGTATTTAAAAATGTATCTTCCCACAGGGGGAAGAGGAAAAGAAAGGAAAAAAAAAGCATTAATAATAATTTCTTTCCCTCCTCAATGGCAAGGGAGGCAAGTGCTGACTCCTCCCGTGCATGGTTTGCTGTCATGCTCCATAACCCAAGAAACAAGAGATTGCAGACTCCCAGCCTGGGAACTCCCAACACATTCTCCAGAGCCTTTGCTTGCTCTGCTGTTCTCCAGGGAGGTGGTGAACACAGAGGCCCACTCATCTGTGCCAGCTCATGAATCTTTGGCCACCCATTTCCACTCTTAAGTACACATAAGGCCAGGTCCTATCTCCCGGGGAGAGCTACAACTGTTCCCAGTTTCAACAGACAGGCTTTCTCTAGTTTAGACCATCCTCATGTTTCACATGGATTCCAATCAGAGCTAAACAAAATGCTCCTCTCCTACCAGCACAGAGCTGCTGGGAACAGCAACCTTGTTCCATGACAAAGAGCACCGTGCAATTCACTTCAGGACTAATTGCCTTGTGTTGCTGATAGAACACTCAAGGAAGACGTCAGTTCCCTGGCTTTGCCCACAGGCAACAAGGACATAGTTGATTTATTCAGGACTTACAGTTGTCACAGGTTGCATTCTCTTTGATAATAAAGCCTTACAGACAAGGCTTAAATTTCAGCAGCAGCGCTAATTGAAACATAGCTAATTACTGAAGGTCTGCCTTTCCAGCCCATTCCCTTGTTACTGGGGTAATGTTCAGTAATTCCAACAGTCAAACTCTCCCCTCCCTTAAAAAGAAAAAAAGAAGGGAAAAAAAAAAAAAAAAGCCATCTACTATTGAAGCAAGTCCAGTGGGAAATTACCCATTCCTCTCTTTGAGCCCGAGGTAGCTACCAGCCAAGAGCCCCATCCCACAAGGGCTCAATGACTTCAAAGGATGCTTGTAGAATCAGACTCCAAATTAAGGCCAACATTTGAGACAGAAGAGAATTCAAAGTGGCTGAAACAAACATTCAGCCCAGACCACAAGCAATTTACCTTGCATCCACTTTTGAGTGGCAGCGTACCTTACGAGCCCCAGCAAATTCAAATACACCACACAGTTTAGGTGTGATCAACAATTAGATGAATCCAATTCCCAGTGCCAGTTTGCTCGACTGTACAACAAACATATGGCAATCCAGACACGTGGATTAGCAGCCCTGCGTGGCTAACAGGCTGTGAATGAGCACTCAGCAGAACAAGTAGTCCAGTTATGAGCTGAATAACAGGCCCCCCGGAGTACCAAGGACATCCTTCTGTGGAGACTGCACCACAGCTTTTGGCTTTGCAGTTCAACCAGACACAGAAGCAAGAGTATCGCCTCATAAAGCAGGAACAAAAAATCCTGTCCAAACTTCAGTGCTGCCAGGATGATGCCAGCATCAGAGCAAGCTCCCTTACAGAAGGTGACATTTACATGCACGCACAACAGCACAAAAGTTTATGACATGAAGAGAGCGCTGCAGTTCAGAAGCAAGTCAACCCTAGAGAAGTCCTTCAGTTTATAGCTGCTTCACGTTTCCACCTGGCAGATGGGAGGAATACCACAGAGCAAACGTGTTAGTTACAGCAGCTAAAAAGCAGAATTTACAAACTAGAATCCACAGCCCAAACGCTCAGCAGCTGTAAGTCAGGGTTCTACAGAGCTGTGCTGATTTCAGCCAGCTACAGATCTGACCCAAGGCATTTACCCAATACAACCACAGTCTTTGGTACAGAAGCAGACACTGCTAATTCTGTGCGATTCTAAAGCAGAAGGTCCTCTCCTGGAGAATACAACCCCACAGAAGACAGGGTAGCAGCTGGGGAGCCATTTCACAGAAGACGGTGCTGGTTTTACAGGTCCCAGTTTGCCTGTCTCAGAGACTAGAGGATCCTTAAATCCACAGAGCAAGGAGAGCACAATTAGCAGCAAAGAGAGGCACTTGGCTCAGCCCCTCTGCTAGTAGGGATGGCCAGGCTGGGCCTGCTCCTGTCCCTGGCTGCTCTGAAGAGGAATTGAGAGAAAGTCCCAAAGCAGTAGTGATAATTAGGACATGGCCACCAGCATCCTGGGAACTGGGAGCACATAACTCCTAGGCTGTATTTTAAATGCAGGGAAAATCTAGTACAGAGGAAATTAACTGGAAGTTAGACTCTCAGCTCACGAGACAGAGATAATATATCAGTTATTCACATACCTGATCAAACAGGGCTTTCCAGTGCTGAGAGGCAATGCATAAGGGAGGAAAAAAGAAAAAGAAGGTATAAGAGCAACGACATTAACATGCAGTAAATTACAGAAGTATATTCTAACAAAGAAATAACCAAATGATTTAGTGCCGTTTCCAACATCCTTCTCCATCCCAGAATCTCCTACCCTTCTAGGGGGAGGAGGCAGGGGGAACCTACCAACCACAGAGAGGACAGTTTTCATTTACAAATCCAAATTAGGATGAACTCAGAACATTCATGTGTTAATTCTGTTTTCTACTTCTTTGTCTACTCGCAGACAAGCAAGGAATAAAAGGCTTTTTCACTCAGAGGGATCAAGAAAGCTTGGTGTACATTAAGGGGAGGGAGGAATTAGCAATAGTTTTTCGGATCACTTTGAGATCCTGTGGCCCAACATTGACCCACAGACCGCCTTGCCAGGTTGTCAGAGCTCTGTCTGCTGCCTGCTGCTAACTCTGACAGGGACTTGACGCAAGGTCTTCGATAACCAATCAGTTCTCTGAGCCTCTCACGTCTATGTGTGAAAAAATAGGTAATTCCTCCCTCACAAGGTGAGAGGGTAGAAGGCTGGAGAGAGCCCATTGCAAGGATTTACCCCACAACTTTAGTTCTAGCAGATCTGCCCTAAAAGCCCTTTGTAGAGGGAAGCTCCACTTCAATGCTGGCAACCATGTGGACACTCCACAAAGTCCTTGTCACTTGGGAACAGAAAAGAATGAGTTGGCCACTGGCTTTGATTTATGCTTTGTAGAAAGACTGATGTCAAGTCAACTGCCCGACCCAGGCTTGCTGCCTCACTATGCCACGGAACAGAGGAAATTCCTAATTAATTGTTTAAGGCTCTGGCTCATCTCTCCTGGATTCGGGGGCCAGACGAAAAGAGAGCAACTTCCATGAGGCAACACTGGGGTAATCACTGGCACGGGGTCTCCAGAAAAAAATCTTGCCCATTTCCAGCTCTCCTGTCTGAAGTACTGTTCAGCACAACACTTTCTGCCTCATTCACCTTCCCAGAAAGACAAAGTAAGTAACAAATATCTGACACTTAGAAGCCTATTTCCTCACTGTGCTATATGCAAAGCAGAGCTCTGGTGAGAGTCTTACCTAGTCCTGGAAGAACATTTCCTTTCACATGGTGGGCAGATCTAAACCAGAACTGACTGGAGGGACAGTGCCACTGCATTCCATTTAATCAGTTACGTTGATGGCTCCCCTCCTCCCCAAGCCTCCATCCATTTATAAACTCCCATTTATCATCATAAATCAGCCCAGAAAACAAAACATTTTGGGACTGCCTGAACCCTGGCTTTGTGAAACACTGCTCTGAGAGCTGTAATGACATCACTGCTGAGCTGTTAAGACAGTTGAGGCTGTGACAGCCAAACTTCTACTACGTAATATTTTTGTGGTTAATAACACAGTTCTTGCTGGCCAAGCCAGAGAGCTTACATCAAGCTTTCAGATATAATAATGACAACAGAAAAACCAACCCCTGCTAGGTCTCAGCAGGGCACGCTCCTAGTGCAGAGCCGTTTGAATTTTCAGAGATGATGTTCTGTAGCCTGCCTCTTTCAGCAGGAAATCTTGGCAGAGGAGGAGGAGGAAGACATCTACACCACTTCCTGCTCTTCCAATTTGCAGATGATATACGATACCTCAGGCTTCTGGCACATCATCTATTGCCAGGTCTCACCAGTTTCCCATAACCAATGCAACCGTGGGCTCTGGCTCTATTTTGATGATTGCAGTAAACAAGGTCCCAGAGTCAAATAACAATGCAGATCCCAGGGCGAGTAACAGCGAGACACTGTGAGCTGGATCAGACCCAAGCTGTCCTACCTCAAGGTCAAGCAGCAAGTCAGTAGCAGAACTAGGATGAGAATCTAGATTTCACCAAGGAAAACTCACAGTGTCCCTCCTGTCTCAGGAGCCTAATCCTGCCAGGCACTCAGCACTTCAGCATCTCCCGGGCCCCTGGCAGGATTGAATTGCTAATGGCTGCATTCATGGAGAGGCTGGAGGAACTCCAAGGGGCCCACGTGTATCACAACAGGAGATCTTTCTCGTAGATGATGCAGACAAGGCACAAAATTTGTCAGGGAAGAAAAGGTCGCAGTCTAAGGTAAGCAAGCACTGGGATCTGGAAACCTGGCCTGTGAAAACTTCTGGAAAACCACCCTTTCCGAGTGAAAGCTACACATGCCCCTCTTGGGTCAGGCACGGTCCTCTCAGGTCTGGCAGTGTTGTAGCAGAGGTCAGACTGCATCACTCGACCCCTCCTGAGCGCACGGTGCTCAGGAATACAGCCTGGGGAATGCAGCTCCACCAGGCGACTGCACTTCCTCCGCTCCCCTCTGGGAGGAAAATCCAACAGCAACCGAATTCAAGGGGATTCAGAAGGAAGGGCTGGGGGATGAGGAGCAGGCACTGCCCCTAAGCAGCTCCAGGCGGGTTCCTCCAGCAGTATTATAAAAGTAGAGGGGGAAAGGGATGAGCCATTGCTGGAGGCTCAGCTCACAAGTGTCCCTTCCACAGCGGTGCAAGACCGAGACAGTGCCCGCTTCAGAAAGACACTGAGTACCACTGCAGGAACAGACCCTGCGCTTACCTCTGCAGTCCAAGCAGGCACTTTGCACAGTCCTCGCCCCAGCAGAGTTTGCTGGGAAGGGGAGCTGCGAGCAGCCCTGCGATGCCCGCAGAATGGAGGCTGCTCACGGTCCCTCCCTCCCAGACAGGTGCACGGCGAGCTCCTGCCGCCGGGACCGGTAGGTGCGGAACTGCCGCCTCAGCTCTGCAGGCTTTGCTGCTCAGCCGGGCAGGAGCAGATTCAAAGCACGCAGGACCACTTGGTGTCCTTCTAGGCTGGAAAAGCAGAGGCAGAGACCCGATGCCAAGTTATCCCACCCTCAGGTGCTATCAGAGCTCAGAAGGTGGAGAGAAGCTATCCGCCCTGCCGAGACGGGGAAAAAACTTCCTCGGCTGTTTGTTGAAGATGGAACAGGCTTCCGGAACCGGGACCCTTTCACATCTTGTCACCCTCCGAGTGGCCGGGACTCTGGAAAAGCTCTCTGTCCCCAGCAAGCCCCCCTAGCCAGGGCGTCAGCCTCTCGAGCCGCCTCTCTGCCCAGCCCCTGCCGGGCCAGTCGCAGCTCGCCGCCAGCCAGCATCTCCCCGCGGCGCGGCTCGGGCACCGAGCGGACCGGCAGCCTGTCCGCGCCGCTACCGCCGGGGTTTGCCGGGCCGGGGCCGGGCGGAGAAGGGAGCTGCCGCCCCGGGGACGGAGCCGGCCCGGCGGCTGCCAGAGCCCGCAGGCACCCGGCGGCGAGGGGCGCGGAGAGCGGCGGGGACGAGCGGCTCTCCCTCGGCCCTGAGGGTCACCGGCCCCATTCCTCCCCCCAGCCCGGACTTCATCTATAAATAGCTTGAGCCGATTAACCTGGCCCGGGGGAAAGAGGGGAGGACACCGAGCAAAGGAAACTTACATCCTCTGCGGCCATAGGTAGGACATCCTCGGAGTCCAGCACCTCGATTTCTTCCGCCTCCGAGCTGGCAGCCACAGCAGGGGAAGAGCTGGCGTGAGGCTCCGGCAGCTTGTCTCCCATGCTTGGAAACGGTCCCCCTCCAGCCCCCGCCCCCCCCCTTCTCGCCAGATCCTTAAAGAAATTAAACCTAGCTGCTGCTTGGCAAACTTTCAAGCGCAGCCCAGCCTGCCTTCATGACTCCCGCAGCCGGGAGGGGAGGAAATCCTCCATCCAGGGACATCCAATTAGCGCGGGCAGCGCTGGCGGGCTGCATCCCGGCGGCCGGCTCCGGACGGGGCAGGTGACCCCTCCCCGCGCCGCCTCGGACGAGCCCGGCTCCTGCCTCCGCCCGCCCCTGCGCTGCCCCCAGCCCCGGGCACGGCCGGCGCCTCCCCCGAGCCATGCCGGCCCGGGGGGTGGTGGTGGGGGGGTGGCCTGGCCTGGCCTTCCCGGCGCGGGGGAGCTGCGCGTCCTCGGGGGCTCTCGAAGGCAGAGCCCGGAGCTGCGGCAGCAGCACGTCCGAGGATGCGGGCTGGGCGGCGACGGGGTCCGGGTCGCCCCTGCCCGAGCACCGCCTCCCTCTGGAGCCACCCGGCCGGTACCGTGGCAGCCCCTGCGGCAGATCCCGGCCCTCTCCCTCTCGCAGCCCGCTCTCGGCTATCTGCCATTGCGGACCCGGCGCTCGCCGTCTCGCTGAGCGAGTGCGGGCAGGTGGCGAGACCTGCCGCGGTATTGGGGATTTCTGCAGCGAACTTCTCCGGCCCGGAGAGTTTAGCCCCCATTAGGGGCTGGTAGGGGGGTGTGTTAAATTTTTAACCATAATTATTTGTTCCTGTATGGCAAGATGGGTAGCGTAACCATCTGGAGCCTGGATTAGGAACTTGAGGAATGCCTTGACTGAAGGCAAAAATCCAGCAGTTTTAGCTTCTTCCAATCAAGTATAGAAATAGCAGGTTGGCAAGGGGGAAGGGCAAGCGGAGCCAGGCTGCTCCACATGGTGCCAGCGCCTATGCTATCTGCTGCGCTGGCAGCCAAAGCCCAGAGTTGGAGCAGAGGGGGTCTGGCACCACAAAGCTCCAACGATACCAGACCAGACACACCTCAGCCACAGGACAGAACCAAACTAGATGTGCCCCTTTTCTCTGCAAATTTGTTTAAAAAACAAACAACAAAAGAGCACAGAAAAATCCTGATAGAATACCTCCAGAACAGGAAGGGGATCTTCCATGCAGCAGAGATTATCTCTCCCATCCACAGCTGTCATGAGCTCCATACTGCATGTTACTTTTGACCTGGATCAAATTTGTCCCATACAGTCAGTGATGGGAAACCACACAGACCTGTGCTCTGAGCCACTGGGTCCTACCTTAGTTACTCAAAGATTCTTCTGCAGGAGAAGGGGAAGGGTGCTGAGTTCTTATCATAATGCCCACATAAGCTACAGCTACCAGCAGTTGCCCACATTTCAGCACCCTGAATGTCTGGCACTAATTTAAGGTCAGGGCCAAGGGCTAAAGTATCATCCCACACAGCTGAGCAAGGTCAAGTGAAGGGAATTATCTCCCTTGTCACCTGATCTGATTCCTTGGAAAGAACAACAGGAGAACTCAGTCCTGCAAATGATCCATATACAAGGAAACAAATGAGAGTTAAGATGACAATCTCATCCTTTAGTACTGCCCAGCTGCCCCATCTTGGACAAACATTATGAAGGAATGTGTTAAAAAACTTGCCTCTGTTCATGGTTCTGAGCCCAGCTGGTCACAAACCTAGTCAAAAGATATTTTAAAAAGAAACATACCTTCCAGTATTTTGAAGATTTTGGCTAAACTTTTAAAGCAATTGCACAAAGTAAACCCAGAACCTTTGGACCTGAAGATCAGAACTTTCCTATCTCAGGACTCAGGTGGGAAAATGACAACAAAATTAAAACTCTTCCAAAGTCTCTAAGTGCAAATGATGAACAATAGGGCTGATAATGACCCAAACTATCATCATCAGTTAAATGGAGCAGACCCTTCTTCAGGTTTAAAGGTGATTCCTTCAGCACAGCATCCACTTCTCACTCGTCTAGAGCCTGTCCAGCCTGCTCTCCCAAAGCCTAAGAACAGGCTACCAAATCCAGCACTTTTGTGAAGCACTAACCCACTCTACTCATACAACACCACCCCTGCCAAAATATTCCAGGCACTAAACATCTATTATAAAAACAATCTCTTTTTGATTAAAAAAAAAAACCTCATCAAAACTTCAAAACAGATGGATAAGCAAAAATATGCTATGCCAACAGAAAGAAACAGCAATCATTTAAAAATGTCTGTAGGGAGGAGGGAGGCGAGTTTTTAAAGTAAAGAGAGAATAAACGAGCTGAATTTCAGGGGTAACAGGTTCCACTCAGTTGGGGACTGCCATGTCAAGAGCTCTGTATCGCCTCTCATTCCAGACGCTAGTGGGAAAATGCTAACCATGAAATCTAACATAAATGTAATAAACAACAGGGAGAACTCCCAAATCCTTAACACCAAACTCCCACTAAACTGGAAAACTGCTGCAAAATTACAAGTTCATTTTTCTCCTCTAAGGAATGCTTTTCACTAGTGGTAACGATAGGGTGGGTTGTTTTTTTTTTTCCAGGGAAATATCTTTGCACATTGCACATATGAGCTAGTGTTGTGCTATAATTGTCACAGAAAGGAAATTAACAGTATTCTAATGAGGAGTTTTGTTACAGACAAATTATCATCTTGCAAGTCTGTGAGAGCCTCTTAATTTAGACTGTCATTTCTCCCCACTGCATAGCCTGGTGGCTCTACCCTGGTAAACAGTAATTGCTAGAGAAACTAGGGAACTGTGGGCCACTGTGGAGCAGATGCAGAGAGAACACACAAGGGCTTCAGAAGAAACGTAGACAGAAAGGACTTGAGATAATAAACCCCAATCCATTTTCACATTCAGTCACGTAGGCAACCTTTTATATTCCAAATACTGCACACAACATGTAGATATATGTCCTTCCTGCATTGGAAGTGGCTGAAAAGGTCAGCTCATGAATATGCAGTTGAAAGCCCTCAAAGTAGGGACCCAGCCAACATCTGTTAGCTAAGCCTCCTGGAGCAAATCAAAACAGTTTGTTTGTGGGTCCTTTTTCTACCCGAAGTAGCCCCAAAGGGCTTTTACAAAACTGCCCAGCTCTCACAGTTGGAACTAGATGGAGCAACCAACCCAGCCTGATTCTGTACCAGAGCTCAGCCAGCCCCGGAAGGCAACTCCCAAAGCAAAATTGAGTATTTTGGATCAGAAGACAAAAACACTGCACTCAAACACTAACCCTTGCAATAAGTTAGATAGCACATGCAAAGCTGGGACTGTATCAGAGCAATCAGATTAACCCCTTCGGACTCGAGAAAATGGCACAAACTCTTTAAGGACCACAGATGGTATGAGACTGGAGATTAAACTGTGTCCAAAAGGTAACTAACTGTCAAAACGCTCTTTCAGTATCAGTGATACTTCTTGTGCCTGGGACAATACAAGTTCACCTTTCAGCATCAATATGAATTAGACTGTATGCGCTGCCTTTTGGCTTCTTCCTGATTCATGGATACTTTCCTTCCTGAAAAGAAGGAATGGTGGGGAAAAACAAAAGTCCGAACTCTTCTCCTAACCTGTGTTGAAAGTCTCTCCTCCTGACCCTCCCTCTTCCTCAGCTAGAACTTTTTCAAGTCCAGCACTGAAAAAGTAGACTCCAACCTTTCCACCTGCTGCTCTCTTCTGCCCCAATAGCTGGTATCAGCTGCAGCTGGTTCTAATTGTCTTTTTGGTTATAGCTGGGAAAATAATTAATCCTTCTTTGCATGGTTGTCTTAAGAGGGAGCTCTCCTAGCAGGTCCTATACAATATTTAAGATGTGTCTCTGCTCCTTTTTAACTGTCACCTGATGGGATCAGAGCATACATTGGTAGGTTCATTTCAAATTAAAAGAATTGTTTGAAATGGAGACTGCAATTTCAATGGAGTTGAGATTAGTAACTTGAGGTTAATTTTCAACATAAAATCAAGTCATGCTTACAATTCTCCTGAACTGACAAGCTCTCAGGCAGGTCAAAGCTGAAAGGTGAAGGATGTGTCTCCAAGGCTGGTAAATCAAGATCCTTGTCCTCTCAGTGACTTTACACTATGGCCGGCTGATTCACACAGCAGCCTGAACAGGAAGGCATGATGGAGTCTAGTTTGGGAAAATACATGAGAAGAAATTGTTAGGAAACTTACAGGATCTCGGGAAAGAAACCAGTGTTGAGCTGAGGGGGCTGCACCAGCCAGCACTCAACAGGGTTATCTCAGCTTTGGGGACTTTTTGTGTGTTCCACGAGCAGAACATTTTCAGCCCACAGCGACTATAGTCCTCAGAGGATCCCGGAGTTCTGGGCCCAGGGTACAGCGAAGGTTGTACCTCTCACCCGGGCAGCACCAGCCACCCACCCAAAGGGACCTGCAGCAGTTGGTAACAGGACTCGTATTCTCTTCCCAGCTTCTGTTACCAGCAATTTCCTCTCCCTAAACCCGCAGAGAGGACCTGGGTTTATAAAAGTACGTAGCGTTCTGCTCTAGCGCTCACCTGCAGGCCGGCAGGCCCCCAGGCCTGGCCCTGAGGGCGGGAAAGGCCCCGCCTCAGGGCAGGGACCTCCCTCCCTCCTTCCCTCCCTCCCCGCGCGGCAGCACCCGCCGGGACGGGCCTTTCCCGTGTGAGCCGAGCCAGGGAGCCCGCCGCGGCCCTCCCCTGCCAGCCCCCGGACGCCGGCTGAGCTGAGGGAGCCGCTTCACACGACAAAGCCGGTGCCAACCGGTGCCCACCGGCCGCCCGCCTCCCGCTCTCTCCGGCGCCGGTGCCAGGCGGAGCCGCTGCCCGGGCAGCTCGGCGGCCGCGCGCCCCCTGGCGGCCGCAACTGCTGCCCGCGGGTCCCTCCGGGCAGCCCCGGGCCCGCCGCTCCCCGGCACCAGCGGCTCTTTGGGCCTTTCCAGAGCAACGCGTCTCTGCCACCGCTCCTCGGGCGGGGACTGCAAAGCGTGTTCCGTTAACGTGAAAATATCCACCGAACAATGAGATAAACAAGGATAAAGCCTTTATCTCGTGGATAAAGGACGAGGTTTTATAAGGACCTCCATTCAGGGCAAGGGGAAAAAAAGGAAAGAAAAAAAGAGATAAAAAAGTAAACACACACACAGTACACAGTTATTTTATTGAAATACTTGAAAAGGCCAGCAATGGAAAAATAGGTTTGTCATGAGGAATTAATGTTTGATTTACTTGATCGTTAAAAAAGCTGTGTCTATAGGTAATTCTAGGCAGTTACAGAATGCACTGTGGTCCATGCAACTAATATACTACAGTAGAATAGGCACTGTGTACTAGTTCAGTTTTCTCTTACGCACAGCTTTCAACAGGTATGATTGACAGATGTGAGAAATTAAACAGCAACACTTGTCAAATTATAAACATTTATAGTATACAAATTTGCTCCTTGGATTCGTAAGGGTTATAAAACACAACATCGTGGAAGATGAAAAACACGAATTACACACAGCGTAGGAAGTTGATCTGGCAGTTTGAAGTTCACGTTTTTCCTTTTAAAAGAAAAAAAATCAGACTGCTACACGTGTAACTGGTCATGTAACATACAAAAATCCTCGGTCAGGACAGCAACAGTGACTTTGTCCTTGAATACATAATTAGTGGGGAAATTTGTTCATCGGTTAAAAATAATAAGAATGAAAATCACCAATTCTGCCTGGTATAGCTTACAGTCCAAAGAAATGAAGTCATTTCAGATGAATGTGAAATAAATAAGCAATCCTTGAGGAAGTGTGATCCTTGAGTTGAACCTACTCTACGGAAAATTAATTTTCACTATACACCAGTATGTCACCTTGGTGAAACATCCAAGAACAGTATTTTAAATATCTTTTTTTTGGGAAGCAATGTCTCACTGCTTTAATATGTACAGGTTATTTACAACAAATTCCCTTTTGGCCTCGCAAGTTAAGCCGTTTTGGCTGGCTAAGATGCAATCCTTTTTTCCACGCATTATGCAATACTGTAGTTAGAGCTATAATTTAAAATAATCTTATGCATGAATTACAAATATTAATAAAGTAACTCTGCATATATAAATATTTCTAGCAGAATTTAAAGCATTCAGAATGTACATAAAAGTGGGTTGGTTTTTTTTTATTTGGTAGGGCCAGATGTGCTTCTTCTCAGATCATCGCTGCTTTAATAACGCTTTGTACATAGCGAAACCCAAAACTGCAAAGACAGTAGCACCAAAACTTGCTCGGAGCCAAAACGTAGAGCTCTTGAGGTCTGCTTGCGTCACGTGCCTGAAATTTAACACACACACACACACACAAAAGCAGGTTAATTCCATGACAGGAGTATCAGACAACTTGTGCTAAACTACTCTGCTTTTGGAAATTCATCACTACACTTGTCACAAGCAAGCACTTACAGTTCAGCCCTACAGGTACTTTTACAGTCTCTTTTCTTGCAAGCTTAGGATTTGATCTGCAGTCCTGACCACATTAGTAGATCTCACTAAAGTCAGAGAGCTCACACAGCTGCAGAGAAATGCAGGAGCAAATCATCAGTCATCAATGTGGGGAGGGCAGCGTGTCTTCTCTGAGAGCACCAGCAAGCATTCAGAAAAGGAAAACAGAAATAGCTAGCAAATAATTAATGACCCAGAGTGAGAACAACTCTGTCCAGCAAAATCCTTTTTTTTTTTTTCCTTTAAAAGTGTTGTTTGCCTATTTCTGCTTTTCCATTAAAAACTTCCCAGTCCTGTTGAATATCTACCTATACTTCTTCTCCCCCCTCAAGTTTACTGACAAGTAGCAAGTAATATTTTTCCAAAAGCTAGAATCAGAAGGACCATTTGTAAATCCCTTTCTTCCCAACAGTCACAAGAACAGCAATAGAAACAGTCATCCAATACCAAGCTGAAAGCTAAGAAAAAGTGCTAGTGAAACAAGCAGTGACGATGGCATCAACAGAAAAAGACACGATGTAACAGTATGAAGTGACTGTGTGACGTAAGCCACATCTTGCATGACAGTAGAGACAGCCAATGACCCAACTCTCCCAAATATTGCAAGAAGTCTGTGAGCATGCTCAGTTAAACACCGCTGGCCATCCTCAAAAGTAGTCTCAAGTATGACAGCTTACCATACATAAAGCAGGAGCTACTGTTTAAAACAAGTTATCATGAATGCCAGAATTGAAAGCACAAGAAGTTCCTAAACAATAGTAAAGGGTTTGTTTGTTTGCTTTTGTTTAAGATAGAACTTACAACAGAACTTCACTAGCCTACATATTTTAGCCTGTGTTAGTCATGAGGGGTTACTTGGTGAAATCTGCAGGAGTATGGAAGTACAAGGAGCACACAGAGATCCTGAGCACAGATGGTGCACAGGAGAGTTCAAACAGCGTGAACTGCAGAGCTACAACGTACAAGCTGGCTATTAAAGTAGTTGTTACTTGCTACCAAAACACACAAAACCAGTTTAGGGTATTCTTTAGTAGACATTTGCAGGAGCAATATAAGCCAGTAGATCATTGGTGCACTGCCATACCACATGCCAAAGAACAGGCTCTTTGGTGCTCAGACAGCGAAATACAGCTCGTCTCTAAAAACTCCTAATCTTATTTATCTTGCTGGGTTACAGAACAGATCAAACTGATGAATTCCTGCAAGCATTAGTTCTTCTAGGGCTAGTTTTAACAAACTCTCTGCAAACTAGACGTCAAGTGGTTTGCTGAGGGGAAGAAAGGTAAAAGGCAATGGCAAGGTCACCTCAGTTTGGCTGTTGTTACCTGTCTTCAAGTACACGTGGACCAAGAGATGACTCCATGAAGATGGAATCTTCTACAAAGTTGACGGCGTGCACCTGCTGCATAATACTGCTCTCCTCGTCTGCTAACAGCATGGCCCCCAACTCATCTATGTAGGCTCTTAACCTTTTTACACACATGCACAGTTTGCAGTTCATAGCATGGCTCAACAACAGCAAGTGTCTCAAATATGCTCAAATAACAAAGCCTGGAGAACTCGAATTTTTTAGCCATCTATCCCCTGATTCTTGTGCAGTTGTTAATGCTTGGGGAAAAAACAGCAATAAGTGGAGTCTGTACTTTCGAAGAACTAAGGAAAAGATACTGGTTTTATTTGGCTAAATGCCGCTGCTTTATGGACAAAGAAAACTTCTCAAGAAGCTGAATCTCTTCCCACTCTATCCCCAAAGCCTCAACGTTTACGTGTTCAGAGGATCCTGCACCGTAGGCATGAGCCAGAGGTACCTGTGCTAAGCACACTGGAATGACTCCAACACATCAGCCCTACAACTGACAAGATCACATGACTGTTGGTAATTCAGTCAGAGACTGTATTTTATCAATACATGTCGTGTTTCTTTTAGTAAAAGACTGTAAACCCCTTGTCTTCAGATCTGTAAATTATAAACCTTATCTGCACATGTAAAATAAATCACTTGTATGTAATACTATTTTAATAGATTATGTGACAAGCTCTGTTGCATATCTGTATAACCAAGTTTTATTTGGTTAATTCAAACGCCCAACTATTTGTATAATTTAAAAAACACCCCTTTAAATGTGCAAATCACTGTTTAAATTGCAAATGAATGTTTTTGCATTGCCTCATAAGGCACCATCTCTCCCATCTAGATTTTCTGATTCCTATCTATAATTTGCCTTGTTTGGACTTTTGCACATGTCCATATTTAATGGCATGCAAGAAACTTGCTGAGCAGGCTTAATCCTCTTAAAAACAATTAATATATTTTCAGTCATGATAAAATCCTCTTTTCATGTCTAAAGGGAGAGTAAATTGACTCTGATCCCTTTTCTAAGCCTAACAATATTAGATTCTTTCACTTAAATAAAGGAATGAAATCAAGGCAGGGATTTGTCTTATAACCTCAAGGAAATCTACTGAATTTGGGAAGAAATTATTAAGGGCCCTCTGAAGATCTCTGCCCCAAAATCCAAAGTTCAGGACACTACAGATGTCTAATTGCTTTAAACCGTTGAAAAGAAATCTGATTTTTCTTAAATCTTCCTTATGCTGTCATAAACTCCACTACTGCAACTTTGATCCCTAATATTCTTTAGCTGCCATTAAAGGAAAAAACCAAAACCAAACCAAAACTGTCTGAAGTAATAAAAGGATCAATGTTTGTTTCCTGCACAGGTTCTTGGACATGAAGGTATCTATAATGTGGAATAACTTTTCTCAATATATACTGAAAAATTCTACCTCATCAATAAGTAATGTTCAAATTTTACTTCAGTGTAGTTGTGTTTATGAAACTAATTTTCACCAGTGGTAGAAATTATGACTGCCTTGCTATAGTAAAAGCTCTGAATTAGAAAAGAGCAAAACATATATATGGATGTGCACATATATACACACACACAGTAGTAGTTAGGACTCTATACATGAAGCTCTTTGCTTCATTCATTTTGAAACTTCCTTTTGAGTAACAATAACTGGCTTTCAAACTTCCCAAATAGATCGGTGTGTGTGTTTAATCATACAATTAGTTTCACATATGCAAGAAAATCTAATAATTTTGCCTTTGGTGTAAAATTCAGGTTTTAACGTATGTTTTGGAAAAAAAAAATTAAAAGATGGCAGATTTTTATCCAATCCAGCCTTAATAGTGAGTCAAGTAACTTCTCACTTCTTGAACAAGATCTTTGAAATCTGTACAGTCTTTCTTCTTAAGAGGCTTTAACAACTCACAAGAGGTTTGCAACATGCACTTCCCAAGAGGTTAACTGAGCATGCCTGTCATGGTCACACACAGAAAACTGCTGAGTTATGGGCCAAGAGTGACACTTTTCCCCCCATGTATGCAGCAGAAGAATCCTGTCTGGGAAGGTTCAACCTTAACTACAGAAGTTCAAAAACATTCCTATATTAAGTACAAAAGCATTTTAAAAGCATAGTGGTGAGGCCAACAGGCTCATCACATGGCTACTCACACCAGAATTACAAGCAAGTTAATGCAGCCAGCAAGCAGCAGCAGCCTGCTCTGACAGACAGCAAGTTCTAACAATAAAATATAAGCAACTGAATTCCAAAACTATCGCGTAACATGCACAAGCTGCTGCAGCTTCCCTTCAGGCTCATATTTTCCTAGGATGCAAACCAACTCCAGCAGTTAGAATTTTCCCCATGCATCAGTCATCTAAAATGTGATGCATCTTATTATCTACAAAACCTAAAAAAAGAATGTAGTGACAATTCAATATATTTAATTTGGAAAGAAATCAGGGTTTCAGCTTTGCAAATTTCTACTTAGTACAGGGCATTAAACATTTTAGAGAAGGAGGGAAATAGCTAAAGTAAGATATTTCTATACTATCCTAATTTGAGGGACACCTACATACAGGGGCAGATTTCTGCAATTAAACTTAGTGGCAATATACTGTGGTTTGGAAAAATAATTGTGTACGTTGCACTTAGTGAAAAATAAATCCTGGGTTATATCCTTAAAACTTTCCCACTATTACACAGAAATGAATCTAATGTCTTCACTTTAAATTTACAGAAGGAAGATTTTCATAGGAAAGAAAAATAATCTTACAAATAATTCCTGAAACAACCATGTTTTATATGCAAGTAGAACTTCACTTCTGTTCCACAATATTTTAAAACTTTAAAAGGAAGAGAAACATGCTCTGAGAAGTCTCCCTCACTGAACAACACAATTATCATGCATTAGAATTATTCTACTTTGAAATTAACTTAGCTGACAGAAAAATGCCACTACTGTACAAGCAAAAAGTGAAAAATTGAAAACCAAGAATGCAGAAAACCACACTTAAAATTGATGCTCTGGAGTTAAAAAAAAAAAAGCAAAGAAAAAGAAAAAAAATGCCAAAATTCCAAGCTCATCATTAAAGAAAGTGTTAGAATGACATAAGCAGAAGCCTTGCTTTTACAAAGAGGTAAAACAATGTAGCAAAAAGAGATTAAGTGCCAGCCAGACAAACACAAATGAACACCTAAAGGAAAGAACAAATTAAAAATATAAAAACCTGCAGGATAGTAACAAGTCTCATACATGCATGTATAGTGCTTTGAATGCAGTGCCTCCTTCTGCAAGGAGCCAATAAAGTGTGATCCTGGGAAGTTCAAACCAACAATCCCATTCCTGCACAACAAACATCTCCAAACTGAAATTCCACTTCCCTGTTTGCTGAACGTGCCTTTCTGGTTGCCTACAAACCCTCAGGAGAGGCTCTGAAGTTTACCCATAGAAGAGAAACTGAAGGTGGGCATGAATAGGTTTTTCAGTTTCACAGAGGCAATGTTCTTTCTCTAATTACTGAGGTCAGAATATTTAAATGTGATATGATATTCTGCCTCGGTAACAGTGGTTAAGCATTATTTAGCAACAAATAATACAGGAAGGGTCCAGTCTAGGAATTTTCAGCTTACCCTTCCACTGTCTAAAGTTTCAGAATAGGAAGGGATCAGAAAAGCAAGTACTCTTGAGAAACCTCCCTCACCCATCAGTTATTTAACTTTTGCCCAGCTACCTGACCTAATGGTAAGCACTTTTAAAGGTAAAATAAGAACATTTATACAAAACTAACTACAACAGGAAATCCCTCTTGGTTCAAATGCTTTCTCTAATCTAATCACAAATCATTAGATTAAAAATGCATCCAAGGAGCTAACATTTTTTTAAACAAGAAAACCATTTCTATTCTCCTCAGTCTACAATTTGGAGCTACTCCCTCTTGTTTACAGGTGTCTCCACTCTGCTACACAACAGCAGTCCGTGTACTGGATGGTGAATACCCATGGTCAGTGGTCAGTCAGGAAACACCCATGAAGAGCTAACTAGGAAGAGGGCTGGCCAGGCAAAATGAGCGTGCTGGAAACCTGCCATGAAACCCCAGTGTCTAACTGAACGACTACAGGCAAAGGGATTCCAGCAAATAATTTTTCCTTTCTGTAGGGTCAGTGGAAAAGTCTGTGAGGAATTCTCAGCTTTAAAATTACAGACTTTTTTTAGGCAGTAGTAGATTCTTGTGCTTATTCCACACTATCTAGGGACAAGGTGTGGAATGACAGCATCCCAAGACTTCTCATAAAAAGGTTTCAATACCTTGAGTCCTTGACATATTTGAGAGGAATGAAATGCAATGTCTAATGCAGGACTCAAAAAAAAAATAATCACAGGCCCATACAAAGGAGAAACAAGGCATGACAGCTGATGTAACAACCCAAAATCACTCCAAGAAATGAGGATGTGTTATACAAGTGATTTCAGCCTCAATAATAAAGAAGAGGGATTTTCTAGTAGTGACTGCTGAATGAAGTTTTAGAGTGACAATATGCAAAGAGATTGCTGTTCCAAGGGACTTTTGTCTAAGGCATGACTGCTGTAGAAGAGATGCAGCATGAACAGCCTCACTTGTAGTCACAGTCCTCTCCTAAGGAGTTTTCACCTTTCTCACTGTGGTTAACACTTTTATCTTGGATTAATGTAGTATTTCACAAAGATGCTCAGTACTGTACGTGGGTCTATCAGTAAGATAATTCCCCTCCTATGGGTGTGGAACTTGCATTTAAAAGGATACAGCCACTCTTATTTGGAGCAGCTACACCTGAAAACAGTAAAAAGTATTAACATACACAGACCAGCAGCATGTCAGGATATTCTAACTATGGCCTTCAAATAAACACATTTACCACAGCTGCCTCCAAGAACCACTTCTATGATATACACCTCCAGGAAGGCTATAAAGGATGGAACCACTGCACTACCAAAATTGTTCGGTTTGAACTCCCATTTGCCGGGATGAGATGACAAGTGCTGAGGTGTTAGTAAATCACATGTCATAAACTGCCTGAAGTACACACGAGACAAGGTATAGCACTGTTTTCAATGCTGAAAACCAGTTCTCTCTTTACCAATTGCTTTTTCCAAAGTGTCTGCAAATGTTTAACCATTTACCACTTCTTAATGTTGCATTTTATTCAGAGAGGAATTGGATGCTAAAAGAGCTAGATTTTTTTGTTTGTTTGTTGTTTTGGTTTTTTTTACACAAATACCCACTCTGTGCAAACCAAGCATAACACACACACAAAAAGTCTAAGAATTCCCAAATATCAAACTAGCAAATATAAACATGTAACGTTATACAATGCTGCTATAGTCAAGCTGTGCCTTCATGAAAATATTTGTGTAACTGCTATCTTAGAGGTACTACCTCTAATCAATATGAAACAAACCTACAATGTCTCAAGTGAGACACATTACACAGATTTGTAGACACTACTTCATGTCCATTACCAGTTCCCTAAAAACAGTCCTCATTTCTCCACAGTATTTCTGTAATCGCTAAGTGCCTGAATCAACTACCAAAGCGGTAACGTTTCAAAGAAAAGGCTGGACTAAGCTCAAAAGATAAAAAGCACCTTCAAGTTAAACAAAGTTTGACAATTTCATGACAATTATTAAAGTACCTGCCTATTTAGTGGATACGGCGTGAAAAATCTGCAGTATATAAGGTTACCAATTGCTTTTTTCTAGAAAACTTTATTTTAAAAGCACACCTGGTACCTAGTAAATAAAGTTAAGGACCTGTTAAGAACTGCAGTGAAGAGTTTGTTCTTTACAGATTGCAGCAAGTCTGAGTTGAGGAAGTTCTGACAGATGCAAAATGTACACCTGTTGCAGGCGCACATACAGCGTAACCGGGCATGGCTGCGAAAACACACAGAAGGACAGGAGTTGAAATCTTGCTCATAAAAAAAAAATCAGGTGCACATTAGGATTGTGCCACAACCAAGAGAGATTTAGGAATAAAAGGAATGAGTAAGGAGTGGAGAAAAAAAAAAATACACCGGGGAAGCAAGGGTACAACTACAGCTGTGCAGAATTTTAAGGCCGGATGTTCTACGCCGTGGACATTTCGGCATTGCCACCGCACACAGATCTCAATAGCGAAGCAGGAACACGAATGGAAACGTGTGCTGAATTTGTTTTGGTTTGTAATGAAAGCATCCAAAGGCTTCTGAGTACGTCTGCACAGCAATAGGTAACACCCCTTTTTCAAAGGAAAGTAAGCCACGTTTTCTACCACTTTGAATGCACACTTTACAAAGTGACAGTTACCTCAACCTTTCCCACCCTAACAAACACACATGCTTGAAAAGTAAGGGAGAAGCAGGAATATTGATATGACAAGACATTTGGTCAGTGCTACACTTAAGTGGTTTCCCAGTATTCCAGCGCTACAAAATAAAAATACAAGAGAACAAAAACAAAACAAAAGCTTTACAAATCTAATTCAATAAATTCAGTTTCAAATATTTAAAAGAAAAACAGCTATTTTTGGGGTGAAAGTGACATTAATTCTATTTAAAGCAAATGTCAGCTGTCATACTAGACTCCATCTGCTGTAATATTTATGTAGTTCAACACCATATTAAAAGTTCCACCCACCAAAAAAAAGAGATGCAAAGTGAGCTTAGCAACAGTGAGATGTGTAGTGAAGAATATGAGCTTAAGTATCTTCTGTCTGAAGTCCAAAAGGTGTTTATACAGATTCTATTAAAAATAACATCTGTTAGATGAATGAACTAAAGCACATAGTAATAAACACCCTGAATATAAACAAAGAGCTTCAAGCAGTGCATTAGGGAAACTGCTGCTCACTAAAGAGTGACATTGCTTGTACTTAGCTGTCAAAGTTGAGCTGTTAACAAGGATTACAGTACAACTTACAAATACCAAGATATTAATATTGATATATTGAGTTATACATCTACAGTAAGGACAGAACAGAATCCTACATATGCATTGGAATTTGCAACAGGAGCTGGATGAAGTAATTGTATTCTTTTAAAAACACCTTAGCAGGAATAGCTGACACAGGCTGGTGGGTTGGATATGTACCAACTCACTCAATTTGAAATATTTTGACAGTTCTCATCAAGTCACTGAGGTCTCTCTGTTGCTAAATCTCCGTGAGGCAGCTCCGTCCTCGTGGCTAACAATGACATGCAGTGGTGTTTGTGAGTGACCCATGCAACGTGACAAACAGAACAGTTCAAGTACTTACGGATACATTGCCATAGTTGTCAGTTTAACAAAGATATCCTTACTCGGCACATCAACCGTGTTACACGTAAAGGCTTGAGGTGGAGGCATTTTGTGTTTTTTGCAGAATTCAGCAGGAGAAATACTATAGTCCTGTCTAACTTCATGCAAGTCAGACTTTGCAGCTACCACTAAACACGGTATTCTGCTATCCATGAAGTGCTGCTGCAAAGTTAAAGAAAAAAAAAGTGAAAGAAACAGTGCATGATACCTTCAGCCTGGAACTGCCTGGGTCAAACTGCTTGCAGCAGCACTAAGATCTATTCACTACACTGAAGTAGGGTGTTTCTAGAAGCAGAGTATTTTATATAGACAAGTAGTTGTTAACTTTGCATGAATAACAAGGCTGCATTTTTAATACATCAGCCACATATAACCAGCACTCTCAACTAAAACGTTTTTTTAAAGGTTAGAATTTGTGTACAGGACCAGTAACTGACACTACATTCATACGTCTTTTCACTGACAAAATAAAGCTTTGTCTATGTAAACTATACAAACCTTAAAAATTCTGGCACAGTACTCAAAGGACTTAGGGTTACTGACATCATACACCAGGCAGACAGCATCACATATGGTCTCAGCGTCAGTTAAAAAGTCAGAGTCACTGACATCATGTAGCTGGAAAAAGAGATGGTCAGAGAGGAGAGAAAAGCTTTATTATTATGCAGTTCAAGGCATTTTATAACTTTATTTTTCTCATAATTTTTATGGTTCATTTTTATGTATCCTTAGAACTAATCGACTGACAATAGGCAGAGTTAATGAAAAAGAAAAAAAAAAATAGAACTTTATCTTACAGCCAACACATGTGAGCTGTTAACATCACATCTGCAGGCAATGACAACTTCTGCAAACAAAGTTCCATTTACTTTAACACAAAGTCTTAGATTCCCATAGAAACTGGCATTCATCCTAAAGAGGAAAACCAGTGCACTGAGGACTAGATCTTGGAAAACCAAGAGAAGTATCATATTATCATAAAGGAAAACTACAGTGGAACAATCTTTAAAGAGATTATTTCACCCACTGAAGGTTAACCTTTGCCATCCTAATCACTTTACGTGACCAACCCTCTCCTGAAGGGGTAGATTGCTTGCTGAAAATTTATCATATGTTTCAAAAATAACAGGTCTTGAACGGGTTCAAGCTTAAAGTATTAGCAACATGTAAACCCAGAAGTTGTTTGAGCTGGAAAAAGAGTGTGGGGGAGAATCCACATTGATGAAGAGGAGACAATTAAACCAGAAATTTGTTTGCAGAGGGCTCTGAATAGTTCATTGAATTTCAAGTTTAACCATTCATAGGCAAACAGTAACGAGGTGACCTTACCAGCAAGTATTTCTCCTGGCCGTATACATAGACTGTATTAATGGCATAGTAGGATTTGTGTTCTGCACGTATTTGCCTTTGTCTCTGAAAATGCAGAATTTCATGTTAGACCACAGCAACCTGCCCCCCTTTAAGTTAGATGTGAACAGCTGTTTTGCTCCATTTATTAGTGAATGAAAATGACAGTAATCTATGGCTTATTTTGCAAGTAAATGCAAAGTTATAAAGCACGATGTAGGAGTGACCACTGCAAGCAATTGCCATTTATTTGCTAAAAGAAAAAAAAGAATGAAAAAAAAATAAATAACCCCCTCCTCACTAATTCTATACTTCCTCATGGAACTCTCCAAACTCACTAATCATCAGCAAAGCTCTAAGATTAATTAGTTTTGCTGTTTAACCTTAGCTCAAAAGCATATATAAGTGAATATAAGCAAAAGGTTTCTTACTATTAGGTTTCTTCCAAGAAGAGCCTGCAGAACTCCGCTCTTCCCACAGCCTTTCATTCCAACAACATTGCATCGGAAAACATTTCTCTGAGTCTGTTTTTTCTGGAGGTCTATCTTTTTATCTCTTGTTACTTTTGGAAAAAACACAAATATTTTTCTCAAGATGTACGTATGTGAAAACGTGAAATAACTGTCCACTGACATGAAAATGCACACAAAACAATCAAAAATATTAAATCAAAGGTTTGAATTAAACAGAAAGTAAAAAAAGAATTTAAGTGGAAAAAGACAGATTTGTTTAAAAAATTTTACTCTTGAGCAGATTTCTAAATTTAAATTCCTAGAGTTGTACCAATTATTATTTTTTTTTTATTACCTGTAATTGCTGATGCTTGAGATTCTTGTTCTGCAAGTATTGAGTAGCCTAAATAACCCAGGTACTCCAGGCAACGCTGTACATCTAAGTACGTGGTTAATCTAGCAAAGGGGACAAAAGCAAGTTTCTAAATTGTTAACATTTGTGATACCAAATCTTTACAGTATTGGAACAATCTTTTTCTCCTATATCCAGACTGACACAATCTAAGTGCTCCTGGCAGTATGCAGTTCTGAAGGACAAAGCACTCTGAAGGTAAATGGAGACAACTTTACCAGTCTTAACAGTCAGCAAAACACTACGAAGGCAGTAGTTGCTGAAGCTTAACAACCTACACCATATTTCTTTTTTCCTCAGCAAATAATATTTTCCTCATTTTCTGTAATTTTGACAGAAAATCCACTCACTACCGAGCATCATTATCCATACTGTCTCTAAAGAGCAGAGCATTATTGTATCCAGGTAAAATGTAATGTATCACACTTACGTCCACTGAGAGAGAAACCCTTGGTATGTAATCCAGCCCCTTTCATTTGTGCAAACAGTGTTGTTAACATCAGGCCCCCAAGGCATGTAAGGGAAGACTTTGAACAAATCTTTCAACTCATCAGGAGACAAAGCACAATCTCTATCCTGAAAACAAGCGTATGATATCAGACATAAATCACATAACTCATGCTTATCCTATACTGGTATTTTCTTGCTGTACATTTGTAAGAATCAAGAAACTGGCTATATAGAACTGAGCAGCTTTCTTTTTATTTATTGTTCTCTTCTTGTTTTTAAATAAGACTAAATAAGTGAGCTAGTTAAAAACATTTGGTTGTGCAACTGTAACTGCCAGCTCTCCTTGTAGAGCGAAACATAAACAACAGGTTAGTTTTGATTGCAGAGCCTAAATCAGAACTGGTTTCTGAATTAAATGACATAAGGACAAAACCACAGTTCTTGCTAACAAAATTGCTAGAAAACGACGGCTCTTAAAAGGACACATACACACTCAAATGAAAAGCTTACCAAGTCATGTTTATCAAAAATACTTTGAAGAAACAAGTATGCATGATGATTTAATTCTGTTGTGCAGTCTGGAGGAATTTTTAGCCTGTTTATTGAAAACAAAAAGAAATACAAGAGCTGTTAAGTGTGTTTACGAAATACAGAACATTCAAACTCGAAATACAGACTTTTTAAGTTACAGCATTTGGTATTTGACCTTTGCATTAAGTTTTTAATAGTTTGTCTTTAAAGAGATCAAAGCACATACTTTTTATCAGGAGTGTCTTAATATCTGTGTATAAGAGTAATCGGGGTTTTGTTTGTTTCTTTTTTTTGTGTTTTGGTTTTGTTGGTTTATTAACACAAATTTATTAAAATATTTTTGAATTTTTGAAATTGAAATGAAAAAAAATTTTGAAAAGAAGCCACAGGGTTGGTCGATCTCAACTTCCAATTAAGAAGGGGGATTTTCAGAGGATCTCAAGTGCTATGAAACTACTAACAAGCCTTTTCCAATTTGCTGCCACATACAATAAGCAACTGCTCAGATTCATGCTCCAGTTCTGTACTGAGTCTCTTTTGCCATCTTTCTTACAAAGACAGCGTGATTTGGCACAAGAGACAGTTCTTCCTTTGTTATTTTCAGTCACATCAAGATTTTTGCTGGTAGGTCATAAAGTAAGGGAGACACCTGATGTAACAATGTGTTAAATAAACACGTTACAATAATCCTTTCCTCCTGCCAAAGCAGGAGGCAGATGAAATTACATGCATCTAAGTTAAAGAAAGCTAAAATAAGTGATACGTACGGAGGAAACAAGTACTCTGGTGTAAGCTCTAAGTCATCGTCATATCCAAATCGACGTAAGACTGTCCAAGTTGTCTCATGCCTTCCTCGCTGAATGAAAAGTGTGTGTAGAAAAAGAAAACCTAAAAATCAAATGATGAAATCTTAAGGCCCTGAAGTGCTTTATCTGCTACAAGTATTTTTAATAGAATCTGACCGAAAAACAAAAAAATTTGAAATACACATTCAGACTTTAAACCTCCTGGGTGGCTTTACAGCATTAGCTACAGACTGAGAGTTCAGAAATTACGTTATTTGTAAAAGTGTTCTTTAGAGAACCATTTCCTTAAAAGCTCCCACTTGGTTTTCTGTTGTTGTTTCCTTCTATCAGTACTATCATTTTAGAACTTAGCTGCATGAGAACAAAAGACAACAGTATTTTCAACAATTTAAAATAGCAAGCTTTAGCAAAAAACCTGGAGAGCTGTCTCAGGGAAGACTGCCTTTAGTTTTCCTGTACCGAAATAACTGGGTAGGATTTTTGTTTAGCACTTTCCAGGGCTTAATGAACACTGAGATTTCACTGTTTAGTAAGGCTACGCCTTAAGATTCCCACTCTTTACAATTCCTCACCAGTCCTATTACACATGTAAACTCCACAAGCAAAGCAGTTACATTGATGCTCAGAAAGAAAACATTTTTTCTCCTTTAACTTTTACCATATGCTCTGAGCAAATCTGTACCAGATAGCTGTTAAAATGTGACAGACACCACACCTTGCTGACAAGTGTTGCAGACAGTGAGCCTAAAGACAAGATACAGATTTATCTAGGAGACAATCTCTTTTGAATCAGTATACTTACTTGGATTCCAACCTCTGTAACAAGAAGTAAGAAAGACCTTATTTTATTCAGACTGTTATTCCCCATTTTCATCATCCTTTGCTACCATGCTGCCACTACACCCAGCTATTGTAGTCTAAAAGAATCAAAACAGAGATCATATTCCAAAAGACTACCTGTTTTATGTAAGAATGATTATCAACTGTATAAAGACATATCTTTAAAGAGTTAAATAAGGCTCACCTTTTAATGTTAATCCATTATCTGCAACTCCATCACTTAGGTTTTTTCTGACTACATTCTTTACATCTTCCAAGGCTTGAGGTGCCAGAGGTGTATTAAAACAAATTCTCTAACAAAAAGCAAAGAAAGCACGTTGGGACCACTGCTACTAAGCTGGACAAATAGAAAGTTCTGTAGGAAATGCAGCCTCAAAGATCCTGATAGGATAGTAAAGGACGATCCAATTTCTTACTGGAAATAAAGGTATATCAACTTTATTTTATTTTATTTTTAAATACAAGCGTTGGAGCTTGTACATTTAAATAGATTTTTTTTTTCCTCTCTTGAACTAGAACAATGGTTAGAAATAAAATTAATACCACTTCCATTTTTTACAGATCCACTCTTCTATGTTGTACTTGAAACTTTTAATATTTACACCCAGTTCCCTTACAATTCACCTTACTACTGTTCCTTCAAATACAATCACTTGTTTTTCTAGAAATACATAGTTCAACTACTAAGCAAGGTGTTACTAAGCAAAGGAGTTACCTGAAAGAAGTTGAGCTCTGCATCATTGAGAGTACCATCATTATCCTGATCAGAAATTCTAAAAATGCGAGTGAGTGCTTTAATACAGGCAGGTTTCATCTAAGGAATAAAAGAAAGTTCAGAATCTTTCTAGGCTTGAATATAAAAAGATTACACTGAATGACATCAGGCAGCTCAATCACATTAAATTAAAAGCTAGCCTTCATTCTACTGTTTTAGAACAGAGGCATTCATACACCATACACAAAAAAAGGGGAAACAAAATCAATTTATATCCATAATTTGCAAGAAATTATTCCACATTAAGTGTCTTTCTATTCAATTATTAGAAGAGCCACAAGCTGAAGACAGTTCTACTTAGTTATTAAAAGAAATAAAATAAATCACTTCTCTAGATTCAGTGTTATAGCTACAGAAAGTTTAAAAAAACAACTGAACTATTTCTTCTTTTTCCCAAAATGATTTTTTTCTAGGGGGGGGAGGAGGGGGAAGGCCTTGCAATCCCAATGCCTTGAGAAATCAAATGGCTCTAGAACTACAGCCAACTCTTTCTAAACAAGCACACTATCACTATTCACCATTTCAACTACGGCTTCAGAAGGCTTCAAACATCAAATACTGAAAATCTTCACAGGGCTCATTCATCTACCAGGCAAAGCACTGATCATATGGACTAGCTCTATGACAAAAGAATTGCTAGGATACCTTCCGAGTGAAGGAAAACAGACACTGGTAATTCTCTCCCAACAACTACAGTGATGATGGACTCTTCTCTTCACAGAGGTCACACAGATTGCATAGAGATTGGTTTTGGAAAACCAAAAAGATTTCAGCACAACAATTTTATCACAATATTACTAACTCATATAGATGATTCTGATGGAAGAAATCAAAACAGGATTATTCTCTGGTTTTCTACTTAACAAAGTATTTATGATTGAAGCAACTTTCCTACTGCTCAATACTACACAGGAGTTACATTTAAAAATGGTATTGGTATTTACCCATTAAATCAATGTTGTTTTTAAAAAAAAAATACTCCATAATAAGCTCAGCTAACTACCTGTGATACTTAAAAACCAGCTACATCACTTGCTTCTTATCCATTTTGCCATACTCTCACAAGATCCTCAGAAAAGTTCTTTCCCTTAAATCAGGCCAAGTCTGGAGTAATTTCCCTGAAATAAATGGAGTTACTTTGAAATGTATATCTAAAGGAGAACTGAATTGAACACATGGTTTTGTTCACATTATATTTGGCTTAAAGCCATTACCAAAGCTTCTCATTTTACTTAGCAGCTCACATGGGCAACAAAAAACTGTCTGCATTGCTTTGAATGAAGAGGAAAGACAGATTTGATTAATACAACACCAAATAATCCCCATGGTTCTGGAATATAATGCTTGACATTTGGAGATCGGGTGTGGTAACAGAACACACTAAAATGCAAAAAGCACTGAAATGCAAAGTGATTAATTCCCCCCTCCCCGTATTATTTGTTCTTAGAATCTAGAATATACAAGTACCTCTTTCTCCTCTGGGCAATAAAGAGGACCTGTAGGATGTAGAACAGCTTTCTGTGCATAATAAAATAGTTCAGATATATTCTTCAAGTTTTTGGCTGAACACTGAAAGAGAAATCCTTATAGTGATTAGCTATTTTTTTTTTTTTTTGACTATTTGGTGACTTCTGAAATTTAAGCAAACATCAGACTTTTCAAGATCTAGCCCCCTCTTGTGGGTACAGTGCTCTTTTGGAAAAAAAAGCCATCTAGACCCTGTTTCTGTTCAATAATTAATAAAGAAGTCTCACTACAATTTGCTGTCATACTAAGAACAGAGAAATCAAAAAATTTTATCTACTTGGGGGGGGGAAGAAAGAAAAGAAAAAAAAAAAAAAAAAGAGGCATATCCACACAAATTCATTCCATTTTTAATACTTTACAGACACCTGTCTGGCTTCATATTAAATTTAAAACACATGCTAAAGGCAAGTATGTGAGAAAGCTTTAAGTAACAGAATTTGACAGTAACATTTGTTTTTACAGTAATGTAATCTTCTCTGAAGAAAAATAACATATAAACTCACCATGACAATTACTTATATTTTAATATTTTATTTTGAACAGAACAAAAGAAACCAAACCCCACCACCTTTTCTACTAAAAAGCTGTCATACATGCTTGGCAAGAAAGTTTTGGTTTTTTTTACACATTCTAACTTCAGAAAGTCTTGCCTACCTCTACACATGTTTCTATTTCTGTATATTGATTCATAATAGGAAGGATAGTTTCCATACTGCTATATTCCACTAGATCAGACTTGTTTCCAACTAATATAAGAGGCAGCCTGAAAACAAAAAAAAAAGGTTAAGAGCTTTAAAGACAGAGGGATAAAAAGATCTATCTTAATTTAGTATACCTCCCACCAGAAGCCATTACATTATTTTCATGATGTAATTCAGTATCACTGGCAGCCAACAGGCAAAACTAAACAATAGTACTCTTAAGTGAACTGTTTTTCCATACACTTAGACAGAAATGTATTTCTTGATACTACAAAAAACACAGTTAAACACAAAAGTAACTGATCATATTATTATTATACAAAACCAGCATCAGTAGACAACCTATACAGACTATGTAGCCAGAACCATGACAAATGTAAACACACCTGGTAAAAGCTGCCCATGAAATTCAAAATAAATAGCATTGCTGGCATATGTAACAGACCTACATACTTTAAATGTTCTGTTGCTTGGACTTCTTACATAAACTTTAAGTTTAGCATTTGATGTTCTTAAACAATTAACATCCTCGACACCGTCCGCTGACACCCACCGATGTGCAGCCTAATTCACACTTCTCATCTTTCCTTATGTACCTGCTATCTTTGTCTGTCCTTTCATTGATGAGAGGAATCCATCGACTTGTTACCTACAAAGGGGTTAAAAACAAACACGAAAAGCACAGTTTCAAATTTGTGACTGAACTGTGCACAAGTTTGACTACAACTGCTACTGCTGCTTTTCCAAGAAGGCACGTATTTGCCCACAAAGAAGAAAACAATTAAAACCTGGAATTGATTAATGAGCAACTTTGTCAGATGACTGAAATGACTAAAACCTCTGATGTTTAAACAGACTAGCAGCAATAGTGTGTCTGTACATTCTTAAACACCATCTTATACATTTTAAATGTCGAATATGGTTTTCGGCTTGCTAACAATTAACAGTGCACCAGTTACATCTCAAGCAATAACTGGCTAAAATGTGTAACTGTACCTTATCAATGGAATTCTTGTTGTTAACAGCATATACTATACAAATCACATTTGCCTAAAATAAAAAGAAAGGGAAGTCAGAGACAATTAAGAACCATATAGAACAACACCAGATTAAGAACATTCCACCATTAGTCAAAAACCGTGTCACTGTCTTGAGCTTTTTGTAGCCTGAACAGCTTAAACCAAATAATTTACATGTTGAGAAGGTGCCAAAACGCCTGCCTTGCAGTGTGACATCCACAGCTTATGCCTGCAGAGAGACCTATGCTACCAAGAAATCTAAACTGAAGAATGGTAATTTGCAGCTTCCACTGAAGCACCAAAGGAAAAGCCAGAAATGGAACACAACACCATGACAGACTGTATGGAAAATGTGCAACGGTGCTCAGAAAGGATTAAAAATAGGGAACAGACGTAATTGTAAAATTACCAAGAATCCTGTACTATTCATAAATGCAACAGCACAAGGTGACAGAAAGAAGCGGAATGGAACCTTCCAGGGTAGGGTTATTTCTTTACAAAACCTGTCAATCCCTTGGCCTACCGAATAAAAGATATTCAGGTTCTGTCCTTTCACTTGGAAGACAAAGTTTAAGCTCAATTCACAAATACAGTGGCAATAACTACTTTTCTTAAGCAGAGGAAGGTCTATAGCACAGGGCACAAACCAAACCAAAATGAAATGTCAAGCAAGGTATTTTTCCTTCAGCTCAAACTTAAAAGAAAAGATTTCTCCAAAAGCAGAAAGTATTTTCTAATCAACACTAAAATACACTTACCTGTGATATTTCATGGTAAAGCTGCTCATCACTTTGCTCTGCTTCTGCGTGCAATAGAAGAAACCATTAATTAATACCAAACATTTTTGCAAACAAACCTGAAAAACTTCAGAAACTGAACTAAGGTGTTTCCCAGCGCTCATAAGACAACCTTGGGAAAGCTCTTCTCATAAAATGCACTAAAGAGTTCTGCTCTTTCCTGGGATAACAAGCAGCAGCATTGCTCTATAATGTAAGCTCTTCCAACATAATATGGCATATGTTAATTCTACTGCAGTGTCAATGATTTGGTTTGGGTTTGGTTTTTTTTAAGCAAGACAAAGGTTCTGTTAACTAAATCTATGAAACGCCTAATTCAATAGAAAGGAAAACTCATAAATATAATCTCAAATCCAATGAAAAAAAAAAGAAACAAAAACAAGGGCATGATTTCTTTGTTCCAAATAGGTAAGCACACCGAAGATATTTCCTCAGTAGTGGTGGCAGGGAGAAGATGGGAAGGGATCTGCTAACATGGCCTAATTTGGGGCTTCCATTATTAATGACAGTAGGCTATTTCTAACTGTGCAACTGTTGCATATACTTATGACAACATAGGAATCCTGAGACCGAGCCTATTTATCTATTCCATAAATACAAAAATACAAAATATGAAACTTGACACAAAAGGATAGGGTCTCCAAACTTAGAAATTCAGAAAGACACAGAATATAAGGTACATAAAGTATTCTGCATCATAGTAAATTCTTCACCGAAAGAAATAAAAATAGTTTTGAATTCCATGAAAGTTACCACTTGGAATCTGTAAATACCTCCATCACACAAAGAATACTGTCTGCACTGGGGTATGGCTACAATTGTCTTTCATGGAAGTGCCAACAGCAGCTAATGTTAGCCTTGGAATTAGTAGGACCAGCCATCATCATCTGCTTTAGTTTTATCCCTTGATTTTCTACTTAATCCAGTCTTTTCCTACATGTAGCTTTGGTCCCACACCAGTATGACTGTTACAGAGGTCACCGAGTTAAACAATTCCCTGCCAAAACAGTAATGGCATTGCATAATCCTTACCTGAATAATCCACTATGTGGGTTGGCACTCTTTCAGGGGTGACATCAGCTGGAATGGTGATTTCTTCAGCTCGCGGTGGAACCTTGGGTTGTAAAGAAAGAGCAAGAAAAAGCCTTTAAAGATAATCCAGAAAATCCAGATGGTCAAAAGAAGTCATATACTACAATACGCCTGCCAATTAGTCAGCTTTAAACAGAACAGTTTATTAACAGTTCAAGCACTTATGGTTTGGTTGGGGTTTTTTGGCAATGTACTGAAAGTCACTGCTACTTTCTAATTCTTTATTAGTCTACTTACTGAAAAAGGAACTTCCTGCATGCTTTGTAAGAAGGCAATGCTATTAAGGGATTCAATCAGTGCTCCTACAAAACACTATACCCAACCACCTATACACAATTATTCTAATACTGAAAACTATGGATATATCCTAAAGTGAAGTTTACTTTAAACAAAAATGTGACAAAGTTCTGAAATTTAGGGAGGTTATCAAATTCAACCAGTTACTTTGAAGAGCTCCACATTGTTTAACAGGAGAGTAACATCAGAGTCTCTGTGCCATTATTGACAAACTAGATACTGTTTAATCTATATTTAAAGCTTTAATTTTTTGCACAATACCCTGATCCTACTCCTGTGAATAGTGCAAGAGTTGTTAAAAAATAAAAATAAAAAAATATTCAAGGTACAGCAAACAAGCATGACAGACAAAACATAAGTCTCAATTTGACACAATCATAACCTGATGATTTCCCTGCTTCTCACAGAGAGCTAAATATGAAGTTCAGAAAAGCTTGCACAGAAAAATATGATACTAATAAAAAGTGTGGTCTGCAAATGCTGTAAACTAGCTACAATTGCTGGCCATTTTTTTCCAAAGAACACTAATCCATATTTAGGAAGAATCAACTTTAACTAATTTTAATGAAAACTTCCTGCACAGTTATTTATTGTCTTTTACCTGCTGACACTGAACTTTCATGATACTTTTGTTTTCTTTTAACAAAAAAAAAAAAAAAAAAAAAAAAGGAAAAAGAAAATAAAATCCAATCACCAGAAGAACAGCTCTTTGTAAAGCTTCAGGCTCTACTTACATCTTCATCAAGAATGATTACTGATAACACCCAGCATACTAACCCCTATTTCAAAGTCTGCAATGTCCATTACACACCCCCATACAGCTCTGATCTGCATGACTGACCTGCAGGAATTGGACGTGTCTCTTTTGGCAGTTTATATAGGATACAGTACTTTTTATAAAGTTATTTCTGCAATTTCAAGCAGATTTTGTGTTATATAGAAATGACACTTTTTCTTTCCACAAGAGTTCAGAGATACATTCTAAATCATGCTGCAGGAAGAAGCTGAGAAGTGAAGAGAGGCCTACAATTCATTAAATACATCAACAAACAACCTGCCAAATGAAGAAGTCCCCGAGTAGTTTAAGGACAAACAGAAACTGGAGCTCCTTCTTTCCTACAAAGTAGGAAACCAAATTCGATTATGTTAACAATCTAATCTTGACTCATGAACTGTGGTAACCTACTGATTTGCATTAAACACAGAGCAGTGTAGATTCAAAGAGTAGCACATGATGGCTATTTTAAGACTTGTGATCAGGAGAAATAAACATTCACGTTTATATGTAAAAAGCTTAACTATTTGCAGCAGCTGTGGTTCTTTTTATGGTATAAAGAGAACTATGTGCTGCTTTTTTAAAGGAATAAAATGTAGAAGTAGATTTACTTTTATTCTAGAAGAAAGCAGTAAGAGTTTTCAGCAGTTTTTACTTGAAAAGAGTCAGTAAAGCATTCTTCAAAAATACAAGTAAAGGCAATGCTCAGTTACAAAAAACAGCTGTTATACAATGTGACTTTTTAATTCCTCATTCATTTTGCACTCTACTTGCTCTTTAAATGCAACACTTAAAAAAAAAAGTCTTGTCCCTTTCAGGACTGTCCTATTTATGAGTCTATACTGCTGAAATATGCTGCCAGTTATGACCAATTTAAACTGCTTAAAAAATCTAACATTCCTTGGATATCAAAAAGTCAGCTTAATTCCCTCTGTGAAATACAACAAAGGACCTTAGATAAAATTTAAATTCCTAATCTTCACACAGAGGTATATTTAAACTAACCTACTTCACTCTTCCAGAAGTCACCGCTGCAGTTCGAGATTTTTTTTTTTCTAAATAGGAAACATTATTTTAAAGCTGATCCTATTAACTTACTCTTTGGAAATAAATAAATAAATATACACACACACACACACACACACAAAAGGATACAAAGAAAACTTAGAAAACAAGTAAGGATGCTCTACCTCTTCTGGAAATTCTTCACTGACAAGAGACATAATTAGCGATGTCTTCCCAACTCTGGCTGCAAAAGCATTAAAAACAGAGATTAGCTAATTTGATTTTGTTACACTCAACAGTTGTATCCCATCTTAAAATGGGAAGTATTTTAAAAACATTTTCCAACTGACCATGTTAAAGGCTTTTTATCTGTTGTTGAAACATACTAAATACGGACAACAGCAATTCTCTCACAATGCTTTTGTTGTAAAATCTTAGGATCCACTTGTGCATTTCATCCAAAGGGAATCAGATCCTGCTCTGTTTTACACAAAAGAACTGGCAGGTTTTAACTTTAATACAGAAGACTTAAGCAAACAAACAAAAATTCAAAACAAAGTTTTGAATGAATGCATTAATGCAACTTAATAAATAGAAATAAAGAAAGCAGAAAGAACAAAATTTAGCGATTAACTATTTTTGCAGTCTTCTTGATACGATGATCATGCTTCAGTCCTAAAGCACCAAGGATAAGAGCAGGACAAGGAGACATGGCCCTGTCATCAACAGTCAAAGTCTTCACAGAATATTTTGACTACTTTGAAAGTGCAAGAGCATAACCTCCTTGTGACAAATAAACTGTCTATGATAAAAAGAAACCACCAAAACCATCAATCCTTCCAAAGTTGTTGTTTTCTTAATCCAACAAGAAGAATATAACCTCTGCTTCAACACTCAACTCTAGCTAAGCAAACAAATGATTCAGCTTACCAGCAAAGATCAGACTTCAGGTATCACAGATTTCTTTATTTTGAGAATCTTTAATGGGATCACTTACAATTAAGCTGGTAACTTTCCTCAGGGTTCCCCCTCTCTCTAAAAATCTTCATCTGACAACTTCCTGTTGCTTTTAAAGCCCTGAAAGACTCCTGCTTTATTTGTTTGTGAGATTTCTTAAAAATGAGAATGTCTGAATATACAATCCCACATAATATTTCTAAAGTACATTCAATGTATCCAAGTCTATTTTTGGTATAGTAACAAAGGGCCTTCTGACATCCAGAAATAGACGGTTCTTTCCAACGTGGTAAATTAGAGTTGTTACTACAAACTTATAAAAAGCAAAGAAAAAGTTATCCCTGGGAGGAAAGCTTCTGTTTTCCTTAGGGAGAAGAGCTGTGATTTTCTCCCCAGTGGTATTAGCTGGAGAGCAGCAAGATCTGGGTATCTTAACAGCAATGTGGTTGTGTTTTCAAAGGTACTCATAGGAGCTAAAACTGTAATTTACACTGCCAGGTATCCTCCTGCATAAACTACATCTTAAGTTTCATCCTGACACAACCAAAAGAACTTTAAAAGCTCTCCTCATTCCATAAGTAAGTACTTTCCTGATAGGCAAGTGAAGTTATTAGATAATTACTGGAAATAGTGCAGTGCATTTTGCATCTGACTAAGCTTTAATTTGAAACGGTGACAAAACACATTGGCTTTGCAGATAAAGAAACCATTTCATTAATTTTATATGACTGAAAATAAGAGATTACGGGCTGGCAGTAAAGACACTCAGTACTTGTAAGCTTCTGATCCACTTCCAAGTGTTTTAGAGTTTTGGTTTGGGGGTTGTTTTTTTATTAAAATGCATAGGTTCAAGTGTAGAGATTTTATTTTGCTTGAATCTAGGTCAACCATTTGCCTTTCCAGTTCTGTTTACAGTCTGAGAAATAAAGCCTAAACAATATCGGCTGACTGCAATGAAGAAAACTGCACGGCACTTTGTGACACCTAACTTGTCTTTTTCCTCCTATTCAAGTCGTTTAGGTCACGCAGCATAAAACAACATGCTGAACACATACTGAAAATGACCAGCTATTAAAAATTGATGTTTGCACTGTGGAAATTAGGACTAAAACATCCTTAAACATAAAACGTAGACCACCATGGATGGAAAAAGTCTGTGTTTTAGAGCAGGCTTACAGCAAAAGATCTTCACATGGTATTTCAGAGTCTGAACCTATTATGATCTAGCAAGTATTACATGGTTTAGGCTAACCTGTGATTTTAGACTACTATATACAAAAGCCATACATAGAAAACAGTACCAACAGTATAACTGAAAAGTTCTGCTGATTTCTATAACAAAACTTCTCCCTTATTCATTGCAATTCCAACAAAAATATAAAGATGCTCATGATCTCTGATGCGTGCCACGTGCTGTATGGTGCTATATTTAAGAGCCCTGTATCTTCATAATTTTCAGTTAAACACACTGGGAACCTGGTTGCCAAAGCAAAGCACCTGTTACAGCTGTATTTAAACCACCGTGCAGAGCCAGCTCAGAACGCACTATTACCAATAAAAGTAAGGTAAATTCGGTGTATATTCTGAAGAGGAATTCAAATACATACATTTCTAAATAAAACGCATCTTGTAAAACTAGCCAAACACAAGCTTAATGAGTTAACTCTTTCTGCATAGCACCATCTCCCTGAAGAAGTCACAGAGGATGTTTCTAGGCAGTACAGCCAGAGCCAACCCACAGTATAAAATACCTGCATAAATGGCACTGTAAATATATACGAGGCATTTCATTCTCAGGAAAGCTTTGTCAGTAGCACATTCTTAGTATAAGTAGATAATTTTACTAATAACGCTTGGCAATTACTCTGTATTCTTTTCTTCTGAGAACTTCAGCACACTTTACAAACTAACAAAACAGAACCGCCCTGTTGCTATTTACATCGGTAAGAAGCTGTGTCTTTGACAGCCTAGTACCCCAGTGCAAACCTAAGGACGTAATTTTAGGGACACATGAAAAAGACACGGACTCACTGTAACTTCGGTATGCTTTTTAAGTACGTGCTGCTTATTCAAGGTCAAACAGTAAGCTAATGGCAGAAGCAGAGATTTGGACTCTGTAGCCCTGTCCCAGCCCAAGCCCACAACACCCACTGATAACCGCCTAGAAGGCGTCCTGCTACTGATTTCCAAACTCGGGAAGGATTTAAGCTCGGTTTCCGCACGCACACAAGAAGTTTAAACGGGACGTGTCCAAACACAGGGCAGGAATTTCATCCCGCTTCCATCCCCAGGGACGTCCAAGGCGCGCGCCAAGTCCGCAAGCTGCCTCCTCCGTGCTGCGAGCCCGCAATCAAGCGAAGGGACGCGAGAAGCCGCAAGCTGCCGGCCGAGCCCCAGCACCGGCTGCCGGGCCCGCCCGCGCCTCCCTCCCGCCGCTCTCAGCGCGCACGGAGCACTCAGACCCGACCTCTGCCAGCCGCGCAGGGCCGGGGTCCTCTCCTCTCCCGGCCGCCCCGGGCCGGGCTCACCGCCCCAAGGCGAAGGGGCCGGGGCAGGGCTGACGGAGCACCAACCCCCCACCGCTCGGCAGCAGCAGGCGCTCTGACAGCCGGCGGCATGGCGACGGCGGCTCCCCCTCATCCCAGCGGCCCCCGCCCTGCCTCGCAGCCGCCGTCCCCGCCCTGCCCCGCGGCCGGCCCGGCTCCTCCCGCACTCACGTTCTCCCACCAGCAGGATCCTCACGTCCTTCTTCATGGCCCCGCTCCCTGGCCCCGGCGCGGGGCGGCTCACATCGGGCTCGGCGGGGGAAGCGAAGCCGCTGCGGCCTGGGATCCCCTCACGCCGCGACCCCGACCCCCCCCCCCGCGCCGCCGAACGGGCCCGACTACGGCGGCGCGCGAGGGACAGAGCGGGCAGCGGCGGCTCGCGCGCCTGCGCAAGGCGCTCTGGGCCGCGCGCCGCCCTGAGGCGATCGGCGCCGCCGTCCCGCCGAGTGCGGGCGGGAAAGGCGGCGGGGCCCGGGGCCCTCCCGTCCTTCCCCCCGCAAGGGGCAGCTCTGCTCGGGGCTCCGCGGGGCCGTGACCGAGATTTCTGCCATGACTCAGGTTTCCCGTCCCGTCCCGAAGCGGTGCTGGCCGCAGTGGTGCCGCGGCCGGGGCGACGTGCCCGGCGGGTAAGGACGCACCGGGAGCGAGACAACTCACTCCTGTCAAAACGGTGCGGTCGTTTCTGAGCCAAACACTAACGGGCTGCTGCTCCGGGGCAGTACGGCTCAGCCGGGGTGTGGAAAACTAGAGGTGCCCGGCGAGTTCGTCGTGCTGTCGCTGCCCTGGGAAGGGCAGCTCGGTGCTAAGGGGGCATCAGCCAGGGACTACGCTGTGGGTACACAGAGGGAGCTACCGCCAGCCTTGCAGAAGCTGATACACGCACCTCTGGAGTCCATGGACACCCCTAAGACTCCAAAGTGCTTTCAGAGCGTTCACTGACAGCAAATGAGAGTAACCCTGAAGATCACCAGCAGCTCTGTCAATGACGTCCAAGCTACGGAGCCTCACTTGACTATGAGCTATAAATGAGCCGTGGCTATAAATGAGATAGTTGAATGCCATGTGCTTTATTCACATTAAACTTCTTATTTAGTTCATTCTGGAATGCCACTCTCTTCGTGAAAAAGCTTTTGTTTCGTAGGAACTCTGTTCTCTGTTTTCCTGCATGAAGCAGCGGTCCTCTCAGAAATTCAGCTGTCATCAGATTTTGTAGGATCTCAGCTCTGTCCCCTTCACCCCACACAGGCAACAGGGACCTTCCTCCAGCTAGAAAGATGTGACAAACAAGGGCAGAAACATTGCTAGCAAGGAACCTCAGAGAACCTCTTCTTTCCTCAGGCTCCCTGGCAAGAAAAGGTGGTCCTTTCCATGACACAGTCCTGTTTGTTGGCTCTTTAAAAGAGAAAGTGACCATGTGTTTTATTAGCTGTTACACATTTGAAAACATCCACTTCCAAAACTATTACCATGGTCACAACCACCACAACTTTTTGCCCTGGGCAGGACTAAAACCAGGTACGGTGCCAGTGAGATGATGTTCTTCTGTGACACCTGCCTGAAGTGTCAGGTCCTCGCATACAAAGCCTATTTCCTGTAGTTTAGTCCCTCCTCTAAAGGAAGATCTTCATGCACCAGATCAGCAACGTTCTTGCCGTCTGAGTGCTCCTTACTCGCTCAGCTCTTTCTAAAGAAAGCTCCCTTGACAAAATGTAATGGCATCATCTATTCTCCTGTAATCTTTTTGGATCAAGGTAGGAAAATGAGGTCCATGGGAAGGGCTTATCCCTCAGAGCTTCCTTGGTCCATTCCGTCCTAGGAATATCCTGGGACTATTTAAAGGTACTTAAGAAATCCATCTCATTCCCACAGGGGTGGTTAGCACCATTAGCATACACTGGAATTGCTTTAATGAAGTAGGACTACATCAGAGCAGACAAAGTATTGATGATTTCCAGGAAAGCCAGGGTAGCTGTAAGCTCCTCAGTAAATTCCTGTACTAAATGCTGAAACTTGTATAGAAGCTCTGTAGTCAAGGCAAAATTGTCACTTTTCTGAACAGGCTTTATCTCCTGTTTGTGGGACTTATAGTTAAAGATCCATTTTTTTCTAGGCTATATAGCCAGAAAGCAGGGTAAATAGGTTTTGAGGTATTGATTTCAAAAGTATGTAAAAGCATTTCTCTGTCAGTGATGGAGTAAAACGACACGCTCTTCTTTTGTAGTTCCAGGAAAACTCCAACCTTCAAAGGTTTATCCTTCTGTAATACTGTTTCTTGATTCTTGTGCCATGCTGACAGCTGCTTTTTGGAACCCAGCCATTCTACACACCAGGAATGCTCCGTTCTTCCTAATTTGTCCCTTTTACCAATCATTTCATGAGCAACTCCAACAGCCCATCCATCACTGTCCTTGGTAATTACTTCCCAGTAGTGGCACCCGGTAGAAAAGCTCTGCGAACACATCACTTGGCTGATGCAGAATCTGTTGGGCGATGGTTCATAATTAGTCGTGTAGTTGGAAGCCATTACTTTCCTGTTCTGGGCTGTGATTACTAAGCGCTCATGTATTCTTGTGAGATCAAAAGTCACATCATCTGCCCCTAGAAGAGAGAAAGGAAAATATTTTCACCTGCAGGCTACAAGGCGGCAGGCAGATGACCTCAGTATTGACATGAATTCTAAATAACAGTAGATGTGCATCTCTAATGAAGAACAGAAATGAAAACCAATGATCATACAATAAACTTAATCAAAGTTCAACCCTGCAAATCAGCGAGAATCCTCAACCAAACACTAACAGCTGTATCCTGATCATACTGAAACATTTAACAGGCACATCTGCCTGAATGTCCATGACAGTCATGCACTCCAGGGGGAAGGTGAAGGTACTTGCAACCCAACAGGATGGATCTAAATCCTAACAACAACCTTATTAAAAAAATTGCCCTTTTGCCATTAATAAATGGGATGCTTACCTTAATAAAATGTACAGAGTCATCTGTTCACTGGGACATGTTCTTGCATATTTTATCAGCAAAAACATCTGTTCTGTGTTTTAAGCTACAGCTGCAGTACTGTGTGTTGACTGTAAAAATATTTCTGTAAAAATGATGCAGAATTCAGGCAACAAAGGGTGTCATTTACAGCTTAACACAGTAAAGATCAGTAAGGTGCCAAGACTGCCTGTAAACCAACTCAGACTCTGCAACCAGCAAAAGCTGCAGCAGAGCTTATATACCTCCATGAAACAGCTTCCTTATCCTTTTTATCTTGCACATGCAGTCAGGTATGGTATTGTATTATCCTGCAGTAACTGATGGATTCATGGTAACTTCATTGTGTTTCTATGCTTCAGGTAAACAGCCACATCTCCTGCTGATGTTTGTAAGTACAGTTTTCTTCAGCAAATCCACAGTCTCACAGTCAATTGAATACTTTCATTGAAGCGTCACTCTGGCTTGCATACTTACACTGAGAAAACTGGCTTGAAAACATTGGTTCTGCATTTTGAGCTGCAGACTCTGGAGATAATGAGCAGACACTTGTCTCCTGATGTAATTCTGCAGGTTGCGCTAAATAAGAAAAAAATGAAAGTGTTAAGGCACTTCATCAAAATGTAAGTAGGAAGTGTTTATGCTTCTAAAGGGAAACATACATTAAATAAACCTAGCTAGTCGTTAAAATACAGAACAGAGCTAGGTTTTGGTTGGTTTGGTTTTTTTTTTGCGTGTGTGTGGTTTTTGTGTGGTTTTTTGTTTTGTTTTGTTTTGGGTTTGTGTGTGTTTTTGTTTGGTTTTATTGTATAAATTATCAAAACATGTAGGCAAACATTTAATTAAACATTCAGTTAAAAAAAATTAATCCATTACAAATTTGCATGTCAGTCAATTCCTTTCTTTTGGGTTCCCATGAAAGGAGTATGAAGTAATCATGTTGTCTCCAAAACACCAAGGTCTTTTATAATAATCACACACATGCAGACCTGTTTTCTCTGAAGCATTTGTTTTCCAAAGTTACAGGCCACCCAGTCTGTAAGAATGGTTCTTTCATACAGATCTTTAATGTAGAGTCAAAGTAGCATCAAATTACAGCTGTCCAACCCGCCCGTACAAGAGACTGAGTTGAGGGGGTCATATGAAGGACCCTGCTAGATGCAGTCCCTCTAAAAAAGGGATTTCAAAATAAAGAAAACTCACCTGGTGGGAGCTGCCAAGTGTATTGCTCCAAAAATAAAATTTCCATCTTTCTCTTAAGATCTTCTACAGCACTTTTGACCACATTAAGCTTCTCATCAAGTGTAATTTTATTCGTTGTTAAAGGTGAGCCTTTGTATCTATATCTCTCAGGTAAGTTACTCTAATAATGATATAAAAGAATCAAGGGGAAGATGTAAACAAAGGCAGTTATTTCATCTAGCATATCAGATAATACTGTAAAGCCAGAGCAGAAAAACAGAAGTGATCTCTCTAAAATCTTATTCTTTGTATCGAGAGCTTCCTTTGTTGGATAGTCATTTGGGAGAACTAACCTGAAATCCTACAGAATATATGAAAGGATAGTTTATTCTTGCTAAAGAATACATTATTTTTTTTTTCCAAGAGAACTAAGAATGGGACTAATTTTTCTTATATATCTTACAATTTCCTTCAGTATACATATGTAGACACAAACTTTCTCTTTTTAAACTTTCTTCTTCCAGAACCCAAACCAAAAGTTTTAAAATACATTAATATGAGATCTAGCAGAAAATACCCATGAAAGGGTAAGCCTCACCTGCTTCAATTTAGAAATCAGGGAAATCTACATCTAAGCTTGTTCTCTTAGTCTGCCTTTATAGTTTGTGGAAAGAAACAGGCCTTTTGAAGGCTTGATTAATCTCATTTGCAGGTAGGCGTCTCAAGTAGGCCAGATGACTCACGCTCTAAAAGTACCCATTTCTCTTCACAGTCTGTAACGGTGGATCAGATATAAAGACACAGTTCCACAAAGTGAATTCCAACAAAGGCGACTGTGCCTTGGCCCTGGAAGTCCACTTCTGCCTCTTGGCAACGTGACACCCAGTAAGCCCCACTCCAAATTCCTGCTAACTAATTCGCAACATTGGAATTGTTTTCAACATCAAAATGGGCTCTGCAGAATTTAAAGTGCTTTAACTGCCTCTTTCGAGAGCCCTTGACATATTTCCCCAAGAAAGTTGTTAGAAAATACTTAATAACTTTGTGAGTTCTTTAAATTGCTCACATGTGCATACACACATTGTGGAAAATAAAAGGATAGTAAAGGATCTTAACCTCAGGTTTGACTCAGAACTGGATTTAATCAATGCAGTCCCCACTTCACTGCAGCTTATCAACATCCCTGAACAAACCTAGTTCCAAGTTGCACCCCCAGCCTATACCTTTTCTAATACTTTTTTTCCTGTGAATTTCTCACTCCAAACCTGCCCTGGTAACATCTGTGGACTGGTACCATTGTTTCTAGTGAGAATAGCTCAGTGTGCACCTGAAAGTGCTCCATACCTGTTCAGCTATCCAAGAAATGTAGCTTAAGAGGTTTTACTCATATTCTGCCACTTGGTTTCATCACTTACCGTTTGGGCACTGATGTCTAGGAGCTCATTCATGTCAACGCAGAGCTGGTGGATAGTCTCTTCAGTTTTCTGTTGAGCTGCTTTTTGCTCTTGTTCAATGAACATCAGTGTGTTTCTCTCCCGTCTTTCAACATATTCCTTCATGCAACAGAAATCTTTAGAAATCTGGCTTTTAATCTGAGATGCATATTCCTGAAAGGCAGAAAACATGGAGTTCATTGTGTTGTCAGAAAAGATGTGTGGAATATGAGAATCTATTGCCCCATCTGACATGCTCTTTGACTGACCCCTGCAGACCTGAATCAGATACCTTTATTCAATGGAATAAAATATATTTGACACTATCCTGCATTACCTGCAATGAGATTTTGGTCATGTTGAGTATTTTATGGCCAGCAGTCTTTGCTTGACCACTTAGAAAGATCAATATTCTCTCTTTATGATTTGTATTTTGCATCTAAGAGTTCCAGAAACACCCAGGCTACTCCTGGGGTAGGCAGAGAAAAGCAACAACACACAGCTCCAGTAGCTCTTGTGCCAGCCAAGACAGGAGTTTGTACAGCTGGTGCCACAGTTCATTTTCATCAATAAAATCAGAGTTGTGACAGCAACAGAAGGAAACAAAAAGGCAGATTCCTGCTCTGGGCTAGAAGGCTACACTGGAGTCAAACACATCTCAAGGTGGCAGTGGAAACAGAAGCTAACTCCAGGTAAAGAATGTGCAGTGTGTACCTCTGTTTTATGGAGATCATTCCTCAAGAGGTGGATGGTCTCTGCAGTCATTTCTAGTTGCTTGGAGATGCTGAATCTCTCTTCCTCCTTTAAAGTGACACATTAGACCTACATGAGCCTCAACAAAAGCATGATTAGGTTAAGCAACAGGATAATAAAATTCCCTACTTCACTGACATTAGTTCAGCACTGGACTGATTGAGAAGGGATCTGGAAGACCCAATTAAGTGAATGGGAATAGTAACGATGAACTCAACATTCAACAGTTATCAATTACATGTTGAAATATAATTGTGAGCTTCAACTCTTTGCTTGACTGCAGAGACTGAAGAAGACTTTTTAGATACATATGCATTAAAATAATGAAGGTCAGTAGATTTTTTTTCACCTCCTTCAAGTTTGTGAGTTATTTTAAGCAGCGATCTAGATAATGAACCAGTCCCATTTTGTGCCATTCAGCTGGGTGGAGCTGTAGCACTGTATAATAATGTTACTTGGCCTTCCAGGAGTCTCCAGTGCTATGACAGTGCCATAAATAACACCCAGCACAAAGAACAGTTAGTTATTACTACTGTACAACAGCTGAACGTGTACAGCTATTAGTTCTTTTAAGTCAGCTACACAGTCCTCAATGTATCAGACACCATCAGTGAACCCGAAACGCTGCTTTAGCTAAACCTATCTGCTCAGAACACATGATATTGTTATGACAACGCTAATATTAGCATGGGAAATGCAAAGCATCCGGGGAGAGGAAGCGAAAAGAAAGATAAAGTTCACTCAGTTCCATCGTGTCCCCATGTTCACGACCCCGGTGAAGTATTCGGAGAGAGTTGTCCCAGGGGGAGCACACGGGGAGGAGTCCCGGGCTGTCCCGGGGGGTTCGCGGGGAGGAGCCCCGGGCTGTGCCGAGGGGATTTATCGCCGGGAGGAGCCTCGGGCTGTCCCGGGGGGTTCGCGGGGAGGAGCCCCCGGCTGTGCCGAGGGGGTTTATCGCGGGGAGGAGCCCCGGGCTGTCCCGGGGGGTTGGCGGGGAGGAGCCCGGGGCTGCCCTGGGCCGTACCTTCTCCTCAGGTCTCCGCTCCGCCGAGTTCCGGTCGTTGCGGGCAACAGCTCCGGGGGGGCTCCGTTCATCCTGAGTTTCCAGCTCTTCATCCTTCACCCACAGCGGGATTAAGCTCACCAAAGCGGCCAGCTCCCGGTTGGGCAGCAGGTCCTTCAGCTCGAAGGCCTCCCGGCAGAGCGGGCAGGCGGTGCGCTGCCTCCCCTTGCAGTACGCGGTGATGCAGGACCGGCAGAAGCTGTGCCCGCAGCCCCTGAGCCGCACGGGCTCCCTGAAGTACTGCAGGCAGCAGGAGCAGCTCAGGTCCAGCGCGGCCAGATCGATGCCGGCAGCGGCAGCCATGGCCCGGCCCGGGGTGGAGCGGAGCGGCCGAGTTTCGTTTCTCCCGGGGCGCCTCCCCCCGCTTCCCGCCGGGCTCCCACCGAGTGCCGGGAGGGCAGCGACCGGGAAGTGGCGGGTCTGGGCCGCTCTGCGCTGCTGGCTGCTCCCAGCGCTCTCCTGGGCAAGCTCAGCCGGCAGCTCCCTACGCCAGCCAAGAATCCCAGCACCGGCCTAGTTCTTCCTCTGGTCGCCACGGTCCGAGGGCTTTGGGTGCTGTGGAGATAAAACTGTGACGTGGAGCTCTCCAGGCCCCGGCCGTCAGTTTTATTGACTCTCCACAAAAAGTTGCTGTTATCTGCACGATTTCACTTTCACATGGAATCTCCCAGTTTTGTAAACAAGCCCCGTCAGAGTTGCTGACAAGGCTGCTCCACTGACCCGTCCCAGGAGGGCACCCAAGCCAGCACAGTGTGCCTCACAGAGCCCCATCCCTGCCAAGTTTAGGATACTGGTGGGATTGAACTCCAGGTCAGCCTGGATTTCTTGGTTCACCTCAAAATAACAATTAACATATGTCAAATCAAACAAGATGGACCTTGTTCCTTACACAAGTGCGAAGGTGCTTTGCTATTGCTTTCAAGGGCTGTGGGATTAGTTAAAAGGATTTGCTGAACCAGTATGTGAGCTGGAACCAAGCAGGTTGCACGGGGAGAGCGGAAACACAGGGAAGTTCTAGGGAGCATATCAGCAAGCAACACTGCTGCAGGTTGCTCAGAACTGTATGGTGATGAGCTGGCTGAGAGGCAGAATAATTGAGCTGGCTGAGAGGCAGAATAATAATCCAACTCAAACAACTCTTCTGCACTGTTGTGCGGGAAAAAAAGTTAAAAAAAAAAAAAAGTTAATCTCACAAATCCCATTTGCACTTCCTCATTTCTGCAGAAGAGAACTATTCTGGGTATCTCAGGCTGCCTGGCAACTGTCAGCAAATGGTGGAAGCCTCGCCAGAAACTTAGTCTGCAAGACTTCCTCTTGATTTGCAAACTAAGGCTATTTGAAAAGAAGAATTAAACATCTGAATGACTGGCTGGTTGGTAGAACAAAATCTCAGACTTCTCAGGCAAGAAAATACTCGGTGCTCTGTATCAGCCAGTGCAAACCTTAATCAATTTCTGCACAGAATGGATGAGAGTGGATCAGGAGGTCCTTGCCTTCCACTTCCAGTGCCGGTCCTCATTCACTGAGTTTCTTCAAGCAAGTCACTGAAGGTAATACTGTAAAACTAGTTTCTGCGTTTCAGTGCTCAGACTAATCAAGCTCATTAAGCTTCATCTGTTTAGTAGGAGGTGAGACAGGTCAGCGTATGTTCATTATGTACTCATGATGTGTTTGCCAGGGCACTACGTGGGGTTGCTTTGGAAAACTTTGGTCTCCACATGTTGGATTTACCACTCATAAAGGAGTCGAACAGCAGAGCCTGTTGAAAGCAAGAAGCTTGGAGTATCTGTCATTAGAGTGATTCCATTACAGCATCCTCCACAATTCAAACTTGACTTTTATTTTTTACCGTGTTATTTTTTAATGTAACACTGTAAAAGACATTAAACCCACTCTGCTGAAAACAACCACGTCCCTATCTGGACAAGAGCTGCAGCCAGATGGAATGTAGCTGCCTGACTGCTCCTCCCTGAGGAGGACATCCAGCAACTCCAGCATTAATCGGTATCTCAGGTTTATCCAACAGGACCCCTTGCACATTCCTGATAGACAAAATCTTTGCTTCTCAGTCACTCTCCCCACGTACTCATGTAACAGATCACCCCATTCACTAGCTGGGTTGTCAGGTACATCCTTCAGGAAGTACAGGAGTCCTTCTGACATGAGTCCAAAGCAAGAAAAGTTGCTGATATAACAGCATCTGCAGAAGTCCTCAAGAAAATGCATGACAGCCCTTCTGGGGTCAGACTTTCTCCATTGACTTTGTTCGGACACTGGATGCTTCATCCCTTCATCAGGCTAGGAAGGCCTCTTCTGCTCAAAAGCAGAGAAGGGTAGAAGAGAGAAGGCACTTCAAGCAAGATTCTGCAGAGGCACAGATAATTTTTGAATATCTGCATTCCCTCTTACTCATTTCTCTCATGCCATCCTGTACCTATGGCTGTTGAAGGAAGAACTAGAGTCAGTGCAGGGCCTTGAGCACCATCCTTGATAACAGAAAGAGGCCACAGAACAATGCCAAACAGAGACCAAGAAGTGCAGTTCACCAGAACACAGTGCTAGTCTTAACCAGTCAAAGGCTGGGCAATGACTCCATTTAAGGTGTCTATCCACTCCCTCTGCTCCTTATCATTCTCACATATAAATACAAACTCTCTCACTGGTGTGACCACAGTGATGGCTGGTTTCCTCTTCTTCACTCGGACTCCCTGGGGCAAGCCAGCTCGTACTTCATATCCCTCATCCATCCTTCCGATAAAAACCTGGCCCTGTGCAAATGCATCCTAGAAAGATGGCAGGAGAAGTCACCCATTAGCCAGCAGACAGCACAGCTCCAGCAGACATGGTTCTATCCTTTGACATGGAATAGGAACTGAGGATGCCTGAAGGGGACACTGATCTGGTGACAGGCAGCAGGAAACACTCGGGAGTTTTTTTTTTACACACAGAGGCATTCTCAGGAGGAGGAGAAGGTAGGGGCCCTCTCTAATGGAGCTAGTTGGTGGCTGTTCAGATGAGCAAGTAAGGATATTTTTGTATCTAGAGCAGGGCTAGGAAGCAGGATACCGGGGCTGTCAAGCCTCTGTTAGTGGTCTATTGCTTACCTTGCCTAAGGTTGCAGGCACGATAGCAATAGGGCTGGGAGCACGGGCATAAACACTACAGGCAGCAATAGCTCCTTTAAAAATCTTAGCTCTTCCTCACAGCCACATTTAGGGCCATAATTCCCAAACAGATCAGCCTCAAAGAGATCCACTGACAGGGGAGGTAAGATCTTGAGGCTGTGCCTGCTTCAGTCTTGTGAAGCCACTGGAAGAGCTGGATGAGAACAGAACCTCTCCACCCAACATCATGAAGTGGCTTGTGGAATAGCAAAGAACACTCCCACTTACCAGTGGATTTTTAAAGTACATCAGCTTCCTTTCTTGAGAATCCAGGCAGAACCAGCGCACCTTAAAGGCTTCCTTCTGCTGCAAGGAAATGGTAGAAGTTCTTTAAAGATCAAGTCCCAGAAGGGAGTTTGGCCTATTCAAGGCACATCCCTGGATTGTTTAAGTAACTCCGAGCTTGCATTCAGTAATGGGTGAGTCACTGCTCTGTGCAGTCTTCAGCAACCTTCTCTGTGGCCTACACTAGAGATTTGCATTCAGTGACAATCCTTTGGGTAAGGCAGGGAAGTTTGGTTCTACCAGTGATCAGGATTAAGAAAGATGCAGCAAAATTAAAAGCACTGCAGAAAATGATCCCTGGGCCAGTGGCAATACTAAGGAGAGTGTGCAATCAACTTCAACACTTGGTTTGAGGGGTTGTTCTTAGTATTGTGGGATGCACAATGGTAAGATTTTTTTTTTAAAGTTCTAATTCCATTGACTATACTCATCTGACAAATCCCTGGGCTATTCACTGCACATGCTGAACTGAAGGGTCCTCATTTCAGTTTGAGCAGAATTTAGGCTTCAGGAGAAAAACACACAATCTTTCATACTTGTGGCTGTAGGTATTCTCTGTGGAAGTACCTGCAGGAAGATGTAATGGCACACTGGCACTGAGCTGGGCCAAAACCCCAGTATATTCAGTACCAGCATTACATCACTGAACTCTTTAAGGGGACTTGGGCTCATGATTCACTCAGAGGAGAGCAAGACAAGAAGTGCAGTGCTCAAACAAGACCTCAGATCTTTATCTCCTCCTTCAGCAGTGGCTGAAATCTCCCTCTCCTGTTCCAAGAAGTAGTGACCCAAATACTTTCCCCTCAAAACTGAAACCAAACCATAGGCTTCACTGCAGAGAATTTGCTCACTCATATTTTGCTGCTATAAGCAGATTTAAAGTGATTTATGTGCTACTGACTTTAAGAGAAACAGGGAAGTAGGGGAGGCAGCATGTGACGTCCTGTTCTAGCAGGAGCTGCAGTAAAATACAGGAATTCACTTGATGTTGTGTAACAGGACCTTGTATGTCCACTGCCAGCCTATCCATCTTCAAGGAGGATTCTTCTTCCCAGTCTTATGTTACACACAACATAAAACATGATCCCAAAGAACACAACAAGCTTGAATAGAATGTCTTTTGTCAACCCAGAAAGCATATAGTCACTCAACAAATCATTTACTAGTAAACATTGTAGAACTATCAACTATTGCCCATCTGCAATAATCCTGTTTGTGTACTGCCAAGTATGCACTTACTTTTGGTCCTGTTTTCTCCATATATCCTTCTTTGACATAATTTCTTGTGATCCTGGGTATGAGCTAGGAGAACACAAACACCAAAAAAAAAAAAAAAAAAAAGTCTGTCTCATTCAAGCTTGTTTTTCTGTTCTTTTTCTGTCAAAGCTAATCACCATATATGTTGGCTTTTGGGGTCTGTTTTTTGTTTGGCTGCTCAGTAAAGCGAAGTGTGAAATAAGAAGGAACATAAGATTTTTGAAAGATTACACTTTATAAGGACTTTGAGGCCTTAAATGTTGACTACATTTTGTGCACATTATCTGATGTGGCCTTTCCTTCTACCTCTTCTGTCCATTCCCAAGACATATATGCTGCTGTTTAAGCACCTAACTCTGGCAGAAGTTAAGAAAATGTTTTCCCATGCTTTGTTTGCTTAGGCTGCTTCAAGCTGTTTTCAGTCCTCACCTCAGCCTCAGGAACACTTGGGAAGGTTGTTCTGAGGTAATGGTAACGTGCTGCCCGAATGGCATTGAACCAGTCAACAATCTCCTATGGAAAACAGCAAATACAAACATAAAGACAAGGATAACAAGAAGGAGTAAGAGTGCTGCCTCTCCAAACTACCTTTCTCCTTCCTTGTGTCCTCTTTGCAAAGATATACTTTCTCCCCAAGGGGCAGAAAGAGTCAGTGACTTGTCCCAGACATGTGAAAAACATTGAGCCTCCAAAATAATTTTAAAATGCCCCTCCAGGGAGGGACCAGACATTCTCAGCATGGACAGTCACTCAAGTCTGTGTACACAGGCTTTTCCAGTTGATTCAGTTATGGATTGTTTAAAAATGTTTATACTTGGAAAGACATGAGAACTACGGCAAGGGAAGGAAGAGAAATCTAAAAAACCTCAGACATACTTCTTAAAATTATCATTGTTTGCTTGGAAAATATGTAGAATGCTATTTTCTATGCATGGCAAAAAGCCTTCAAAGAATATAACCACAGAATTATGTAAAACCATGGGACAGTTATCTTACAGAGGTTTACATATGTGCCTCACTGAAGTCTTAAGAGTATTCATGGTGTGAAGTTGAATATATGCCCCAACAGAAGAGGAGCAAGACATTATAGTTCCTAGTGTCAAATTCTGCAACTTTCTATATTCTACAAGTCATAGTGACTTCAAATAAGACCATATCCTGCAGAAACAAGCTATCCCTTCCAAAACACAGATCCAGCATCTAAAGCATCTCATTCCAAAATCTCTGTGGTATTCACCTTTCCACTTTCATGGTAGACAAAAAGGTTCCTTGTTTGACCATCTGTGTTGTATGTGATCTGCAGCCCATGACTATGTTGGATTTTCTCTGTCTGGAACATTGCATTCAGATTCTCAATGCTGATAATGGCTTTTGGACCTCTGGACTGTGAAATGAAAAGCATCACTGTATTAAAGTGCTCTTGGGGAAGGTAATGGGGGACAGATAAGCTGTATATAAACTAGATCCCTACTAAAGTGAAAGCAGACATCCTAAAATATCTGAATATTGGATATACCTGAAATTCAAAGCTTTAATTACATACTACATAAAATCACTTACAAAGAGTGACTACCTTTCCTTGACAAATGCTGGGTCGCTATTTGAGAATGTCTGAGTTGGAAGGGATGGGTCTATCTCCAGCCTTGCAGCTGGAGAACAATCAGCTAGCTATACCCTCCCACAGAAGGGAGACATGTTGAATATGATGTTGCAGCAGTTGAGAGAGTATTTTGGTAATATAAGAGGTAGCAGCTGCTAACAGATATCTTCATTTCCTTTGTTCACTAAGCAAAAAGAGGCTGCAGGGGTTAAGATAAGGGATGAGGAAAAGGGCTAAATCCAAAAGAGCAATTGCCTAAGCTACCACAAATGTTAATGGGGAAACATCTGGGCTCCTCCAAACACAGGCTGGCCTGGCTGCAGTACTAGAGACAAAACTATTTATGCTGGTTTTAGCTAGTGAAGAGCAGGGTCTGAAAATGAATGTTCACCAGCTACCTATAGCTGTCTCCAGCTGAGGAACTCACTTCTTTGATGTAGTACTTCATCACCCCTTCCCTTGCTGACAGGAGAAACCGCCTCTTCTGGAACTGTTTGCTTTCCCGTCCACGCTTCCAGAGGAATCCTTCACGACTGCCTGCAGATTGGAACAAGACAAGTGTCAGAGAAGGGCTGCACAACAGCAGGGCTGTTTATCTAAATAGTGATGCGGCACTGAGTTTCCAGTCTCTTCTCCATCTGGGAATTTCACCTCATATCAGAAAGTCAGTGGAGAACTAGAGAACTGTAGGATCTGAACACATCCTTGCACTTGTCTAAGTACCTTTTCTTAGGAGCTTCTTCTCAAAGTTAGACTCAAAGCAAGGCCTGCACATCCAACAGTTCAAATATGACAAGCCAACCTTAAAGATCTTCAAGGTTGCAAAGAGAACACGGTGCTTGTTGGCCTTAAGTCTAACACCTTTTCCCTCACAATCTTAACTTTTACCTGCAGAACAAGGATCTTGGCAGACTCGGGTGGCAACAAATTCCTCACGCTCATATTTAGCTCTAATCCATTGCTCTTTTAAAACCCTGAAAGAGGAAAACATGGATAAAGCTGATCTGCCTCTACTCTGTTTTCACCAACCAACTGAAAAGACCTGTAGAGGGAAGCAGTAGTTCAACAGCTATAAAGGTCTGCAGCAGGAAATACACCAACAACTTACAAGCAATCACCAGACTGGGGGATGTAATAGTAGGGGGGGACTTTCGCCTCATATTTAGCTTTGGCACAGAGATTCCCATGCTTCTTCATAAACTGAAACACAAAAGAAGTTACAGTTACGGGTGCAACTACAAAATCAATACCATGTGGTAGACATAAACCAAAACTTGTACCAGAGGGAGCACTGCATTTTCTGCTCAGTCTGGACATAACTCTCTGTGTATCTCTACATACATTTATAAATTCTCCTTGGTGCTAGAGTTTGCACTTTTTAGAGGACACAGACTTTTTCAGTATCTACAGTTCTGAAAGAGATGGGAAGGAACATGAGATTGTGGTTGTTGATTAAAAGAACAAAAGAAAATGAGGAAAAAAATAATAAGTTTATGATCTCCCTATACCTTCATCTCCTTCTGCACATTAACTGTGATTACATTATTAACATAATTAAACTGAAAGATTAAAGGCTGAACCAATATTTAAGAAGGGTTTGTTGATTCCTGAATAAAACACATGACCTGGAAAAATCCATGGGCTTCTAAACCACAGTGAGGAGTTACTGTGTGCTATGAAAAAAACACCCTGCAGGCTGTTAGAGACACAGTCACCTATTGGTGTAATTTGATTGAGTACCTCATAAAAAACCCTAAAGTTACCCGTGGAGTTAACTTGGCTCTGTATGGTTTCGTTCCTCTGTCCGTGGTGGATGACACAGGAATTACAAGGCAGAGGTGGTTATGATGAAACGTGAAGAAAAGTGAATTACTGCTTTTTCCTCTGTACCTCTATGAGATCGTTCTCCCAGAAGTCAAGCCGAAGGGATTTGACCCTGCTGATTTGAGGAAGATTGCGATGGATTCCAGAGCAATTCAAACAAATGAATATTCCAAGCTTGTAAGAAGCCCACTCTGGATCTAGATACAAACATAAAGAATGAACTGATACACGGGAATAAGGCACAGCCACTGGCATGGGTGCAAAAGCATATCTGATGCACAGCCCAGGTTTCACAAGTAACACATCAAATCCCACCCCACTGTTCACGGCTGTCACTTCACTATGTGCAGGGGAACAGCATCTGCTTTTCCCAGGGAAGAACGTGGCCCCTTGCATATGAAGGCTCTTTCACTGACTATTTGTTTAAAAATTAATGTGACTGACTGTGGCGTAGAAGCTCTGCTAGTTATTAGTTCTGCTAGTTATTAGTTCTGCGTGAAAAGCTGCTGTTGCTGAATTACCAACGGAAGGATGTTGAGGACAGCGAGCTCTGAGAGTACACCGGAGCACAACCACCTACAGCCAGGACTTAAGTCTGCTGCCCACGAAAGCTCCCGCTCTTGCCTGGTGTTGCAGCCCCTGAGGCGGCCTTGACAGGTCGACGCTCAGAGGCACTATGGTCTCACTCTGGTGAGACCATTTCCTTGGACTGCCGCTTAGACCCTGTTGCTTCTCCTTTATCACAGCAAACAGAGGCTATTTGTGGTCTCCTTCCAGCTTCTGTAGGCTACCGATTGACTGCTCGCCTCGGTCCCACCCCGGACGGGCGCAGGGTGCCAGCCCGGTGCCGGCTTCCCAGCAGGCTCCTGGGTGCCTATCTCGGTGCCAACCCCACCGTAAAGTCCCCCCCCCCCCCCCCCCCCCCGCAAACCCCCCCCCCCCCCCCCCCCCCCCCCCCCCCGCCCCGCCCCCGACCCCCCCGGCAGACCCCCGGGCGGCGCTGCGCCCC
>WTSP01026609.1:0-37095 GCA_025331215.1 Actenoides lindsayi
CTCAGCGGCCGCCCGGCCCGGCCCCGCGCGGCGGCGGCACCCAACCGCCAGGCCGCGCGCACCACCCCGCTCATCCTGCCCCAACCGCCCACCCGCGACAACTGACGGCCCACACCGCGCTCCGCCGGCCCCAAGCCGGTGCCGACCGCCTACTGGTGGAGAGCAGGAAAGGTCGCGGGGGAGCTTCTCCTCCGCATAGGCGTATTCACCCGCCAATCAGCAACGACAGCCAATAGCGTGAAGATACCGAGCCTTGTCCCACCCAGCGACTCTGAGGCTGTCTTGCTTTCCTACTTGTGGAGGGAACTGCGCCACTGCAGCGGCGTTGGGGGTAGCACCTATCAATGCAGCACGATTGGGTCAATCCCCACCCATTCCGCAGATGGGATTGGTCAGGCTTGCCCCGTGCGATGTTTTTCCCGGGCAGCCCCGGGACTATCTGCTTCCTGGGTGGCTCGTTCCGCTTCCGGGTAGCGGCTGCTGGGTGGTGGCGGGGCCCAGCGCCCGTTAGCTGCCTTCCGCTTGCCAGCGGTTGGGGGGGGTGTGGATGTGCCGCCGCGGAGCTACATAGCCTTCACTGTTCCTCCTGCCGTCTCTACGGGGCGGTCGGGCCGCAGGCCGAGTGGCGCCGCGGCGAGACCCGCCGGGCGGCCGCCGCTGTGTTAAGCCGCTGCCTTCGGGCCTGGCATGCGGGCTGGGCCCGGGGGCTTCGCGGAGTCATGAGAGGGGTGCGTTGGGAGCCTGCGGGGGCGTCAGGGGTTGTGGTGGTACTCCCTGTCCCCGGCGTGGGGTTTGGGTGGTGCAGGCTGTAGTAGACTTCCCTGGGGCTGTGGGGCGAGCCGGGAGGCAAAAGAGTATTTAAAAGCTAAATTAAATCTGGGGAGAACGGGGCTGCAGAGGAGCAGGCAGCTCTGGTGTGTTGGCTGCCTGTCCTGAGTGAAACTCTGGTGGTGAAACGTGTACAAATGTGTGCGAGGTGCAGCTGTGGAAGTGTGGCCTCAAAACAGCAGCGCCATGGAGTTGGCATTTTTTGCTGGAGGCAGCAGCGGTGTTATGTGGGCAGCTGACAAAGTGCTGGATGGGCCTGTCTCCTTGGTAGCTTTGACTGTCTTCAGGGGCCAATTTGTATTCACTTGCTCTATTTTGTTTGATCTTTAATGGGAAGAAGCAGGTGGTTTATATCACTGAGAAACTAGCAGTTCTTTGCTTTAGCGCTGCTTGGGTAGGTCTGAGTAACCAGTAGCTTTGCATAGCTTGCTCTGTCACTGGAACAGCTGGCAGGGCTGGCCATGAGGTGGAGAGTTGGGAGCAAGATTGGCCTGGCTGTCCATGTGTGTGAAAGGGTTGATTCGGTTGATACTGGAGGACACAAAGAGCTGCCCAGCATCAGCCAGAGAAGCGCTGAGTTTGGAACATGTCCTGGAAATGGCTGTGCATGCAGCCAGCTTTGAGTACCTGGGCAGACACCAGAGCCTTTCCAAGAACTTGGAGCAAGCATGGACATCTCCTGCAGCAGCCAGGTCCATCCTGTAAGTAGAAGAAAATGTTGGCAAGTTTTCCTCTGTCTTAAATCACAGTGTCACCAATAACTAATCAAAGTGTATTTCAGAGTATTAATTTACACTGCAGCTGCAACATCTGGGCTTTTGGAATGTTAATGGGAATTTGTATTACTTACATTTGTAAGGAAATTTTTCCACCCAGACATGCTCATGTGAGAACTTTACAAACAAGACTGGCTTGTCTTCCGCATTCAGAAGACTGCGTTGGGTTTTTTTTTGGTTTGGTTTTGGTTTTTTTGGGGAATCCAGCGAAGGCTTGAGTAACAATTCATTTTTCACTTGCTATGAAACCACGTTCAGGCATCAATTCTGTTGCCTTTTATTTAAATTTAACTAGGACACAGTTCAAATGGACTTGGGGCAAACTTGCGGCCTGTCATCCCACGTGAATAGCTTATGAATAAAAAAAAAGTGTAGCTGCAGTATTTGAACATATATATATTTACAAAGAAATACTTTCTATTATGAATCTAAAGGCAAAGTTCACATACTGTATTGTGGATGAATATTGTGCAGTTTGTGTGTCAGTATGTTTTGTTTTCAGCAGAACATCAGAAGCCAGTCACAGTCATGCTGATCAACACACAGCAAAGTTATTGCTTTCAGTGGTTTAGATGTTGTGATTAACATGATGCAAGCTTGTGCAATAGGACGAAAAATTGGTATCCATTGCATATTAGATAATACTGCAGTAAATTTTGCAGAGTAAAAATATGGTTTTCTATTCGTTGAACTGGTAGGATACAGAGAAACTTAACAAGCATTAAGTGTAATAGTCTAAGTGGTATAGTTTGTTATTTTAATGTAGCAGAAAGACTCCTACTACGTCAAGATCCTGGTCAGTGAGAGAGGAAACTAAATGAAAACTTAGTAAAAAGAAAGAGATCTTCCTAGTCTTAAAGGCAATTAAATGTATTTAAAAAAAACCCATTGGGCTATGAAGGGAGCCTCATAGTGTTTGCATTCCTGAATTTCATTCTAGCTACTTTTACAAGGAGGTGGTTCATTATAAACTAAGTGAAATAAGGACATCAAACTGAAGTGTAATAAACCTGTGTAAGGATGTGCTCCTTCCAGAGTAACAGAACCACAGTTGCAGTTCAATCCTCTGTAGTCCAAGAGATGCCCTTGGTTGTTAGTACTCTGGGCATACCAGGCTTGCAGAGAGAGCACCTGTGTGAGGAAGCCGAGGCATGCCTGTAAGAGTCGCAGCAGCAACATGCGCAATATTCCTCTAACAGTTATGATTCTGTTGCCACGGAGATAATGACTTATCCCATGTCATTATTGATCTATCAACAGTAAGAGCAATTTCGCAGTCTGATATTGTTTAGCAAATATAGTAATGTCTGCTGAACACTGAAAAACTGCTATAGATGTTAGAAAACTCTTCTGAAGTCTGTGTACTGGGTTAAATAAAAGCACCTGAATTTATAGTTACTGTTTTTTTATGAGACTGGCCAGTGAGACAATACCAAGCTTGACAGAATGCTGTTTAGTAGAGTTATTTACTGTGGTCAAATGCTTTTGGATTACGCAATGTGCAACGCTCTGTTAGTGGATAAACATTTTTCCCTGCTAAGACTTAGAACAATTAGTCCATGTACACTCTGGAAACAGAGATAATTGTTACTTGGTCTAGTCTTCTATCATTCTAAGTGAAACTTCTTGTATTTTCCAGATAATGATTTAAATCATCTGTTCAGAAGAAATAGTAATGCGACTCCTGTAGTACTCCTGACATTTTGCTGATGCTCCTGTTGGAAGACCTATCACCTCATTTTGAAAACAGTAATAAAAGTGTCAGTATTCAAACTGCAGGGCTTAAACACTCAACAGTTGATCACAAATAAGGTTACTTGCAGGCGTTCTGCTGCTGAACAGAATCACTAGGTATGAATTGGTGGTTTGTGGTTCTTATATAATGCACGAGAAGGTAGACATCTAAGAATAATATTATCAGCAGAAAGTGTGGGGGTTTTTTTGTTGTTTTTTAAAAAGTGGAGAGCTAAATTAGCTGTTGAGGAAGACCAGATGAAAAGTCTCATTTCAGCTTATCTGGACAGGACACCTCTTTGTGTCCAAGTCAGATATCTGTGTGTCTGACTTGCAATAGTGCCTGGAAATGAAGTCTCTTCTTGTGTCTTAACTTAGCTCTAGTGAGCTCTACTCAGGCAGTTCTATTGTCTTGAAAGTTTTTAGTGGGATGGCTTGACCTCCAGCTCTTCTGCATGCCAGGTAAATAATTTCAGCATGCCATTAAGGCAACATCTGGCAGCACCAACATATCCTCAATTTAAAGCATTAAAAATGCTTAAAATGTACCTACAGTTCTGGACTTCCCAGTTAAAATTTGTGTGGGATACCCAAATTGAGAACACTGAGGAAATGTCTGTGAAAAGTTACTGGTTATTTTGAAGATATGCTTGTTTGAAATAATTGTGCAACAAGCAGCAGAAATGTAGAAGTGTTATGGGGGTTCTACTGGTGTGGAAACCTGAATCTGATGGGGAAATTGACATTTTGGAATCTGAACTGTATATAACTTCCTGGTTTGGATCTAACCTGAAGAAATGTAAGCAAGTTTGTTTCTGAACTAGATGGGTAATTAAATAATACCTAAGGATTTACAGCTTACTGATGGGTGACCTAAGGCAATTTGGTTTTTTTTTTTTTTACTTGGGTCACATAAGGGTGCCTTTAGCAGAGAGAGGTCGTACTAATAATCAAAGGAAAAATGTCTGAGCCCCACATCTAACAAGTGGAATGAAATGTGGACCTTTAAACCCAATAGTCTTTAGACTTCAAGCTTGTTTCTTAATGACTCTGGTCTCTATGCTTCTTTGTAGTAACACTCTGCCTTGTGAACTGCAAAGCTGTCCTGGAGCAAGGACTATGCCTTTGTAATGGAGCAGAATTATTCTTTGGGATAAGCAAACTTCTTGAAATTGTACTGCCTGACCAGAGCTTTTTAGACCCTTTTTCCTTATTTACAGATGGTAGAGGTGTTTGAGTCTTCCAGGATTACAGAGGAGGCATAATTTTATATTCATCTATCTTGTATGCAGATTTGAGAACTGTTACCTCTAATGAGGACAATGCTTGCCTCTTTTCACCTGGGAATTATGAATGCCAAAATCTTTCATGGGCCTGAAAAAAGACTGGGCAGGCTCAAGCAAGTTTAATTGATCTGCTAAATACAGAGGGATCAAGTCTTGAGCCATAGGAAGATCACTGGGACTGGCATTACAACAGTATGTGTGTCCTGTTCTATGCTTCCTGTGTGTTCATGTTTGACCAGTGTTGGAGAAACAGTGTCTTGTGCTCTGACTTTCTGATTTAACTTGGTATGGTAACTTGTACAAATGCTCATTTACTTGTAATGCTGGATATGTCTTCTGGTCTTTCATAACAGTGGGAGAAATCCAGGGCATGCTTTGCCTGTAAAAGATTTTTGTGCCTTGGTTAAGTTCTTCTGGAATACTCTGGATATAGCTATGATGACAGGAGTGCTTTTTCTGGTTCTAATTTGTTTTAAGAATGTGCAGTTGCAGTGAGGCAAGAAAAGCTTCAATTAGTGCCTGTTTTGTGTCCACGAGGGGGCTCTGGATCCCCGAGCTCCCCACTCCACTAAAATGGCAGGCTCTGGGAACTGAATGCTTGGTGCCTTGGTGACTGATTGCGTCTGCTCTTCTTCAGCACTGTGGAATCCCCTTCCTGTTCTGTTCTACATAAAGTTTAAAAACCGTAAGGCATTTTTCAGTCTCATTTTGAGAAATACATCCCATATTACAAAAGCTTGCCTCAGCTGTAATAAACAGCACTGGCCATTCGATCCCTCTGTGGCAGAAGATGGTACTAAGCATGTGTCATCACATGTGAGTTTCAACTGTAGGAGATATCTCCAAGTAAAAATTAAAGAGTTTTGCACAGGTCAATGTATTTGTAAAGCATATGGAATTGTTACGGAGAATCCTAATTATAAGGGCTTTTAAATCTCAGTGTTGAAATACTGTAGTACCAAGTATAAAAATAAAGTTTCTTTTTAATTATGCACTCTTTAGTCTTTTTTTCTAGGAATGTATGTACACATTTTAACAGATTTTTAAGTTCTCATAATGTTCCTTTTCAAAGGAGCTATAGTCTAGCCAACACTGTGACTCTAAATCACATGAATTGATGTTGCTTAATCTTTGCTTGACAAATCTGTATTAAAGTAATTCTGGGGAGCCTGGAAGCTCTGGGTTTTTTTAAAGTGCTAGTCTTCGGTTGCTTGTGTTATTGATGTAATTTTATATTAGTTCAGTACAAATAAACTCTCATGACTTCAAAAACTTTGAGGATCATTCTCAGCTATAGACTGTATGCTTGTGGAAATGTGGAAGTAATACCTTAAAGCAGGATGAAGAAAAGCTTAAGCAAGTAACTAAACTAAAATTAATCCTCGTAATCAGTGATATTTGTTGTAAAAATATATTTCTGGTCCCATTATTTATATGAAGTGTTGTGCACAATAAAATGGTGCTCATATCACTTTCAAGCTTCAATCCATATAGAAAGATGTAAGCAAGTTTTTATGCCAGTTGTAGTTGTTTTGGCTAAAATTTCCCATGGGAATTGCTCAATGTTTTATGCTCTGCTAAAGAGAACTTGAATTTGGCTGAGACGGATGCAAAATGTGATGCCTTTCAGAAGATGGCAGTGGTGTGGAATTTGAGGGCTTGAAACTTGACTGAGAACTGATCTTTGACAGGAATGAGCATGGAAGTCTGTCTATGTATGGCAGATTTTTTGTGAGCTGGGCTGGACTCTGTTTCCAGTAGTGAAAGTAAGGAGAGGGTGTGCAAAGATGTGGAAAGCTGGGACTCAGAGTTGGAGGGGAACTGTACTTCTCATCTGATGCAGATACTATGCTAGTTGCTCCTAGAGGTGGAGAGCACAGTGTCTTCTTTCCAAGCCTATTCCAGTTGTGTCTCTGCTTTCAGAGTAGGGAGATTATCAGACCAGATATGTAACCTAGGAAGGGATGCTGGGAACATGGAGGGAGGGAACTGGACTGACTAGGAGCAATGGTTAAGACTGTAGCAACTAGGTCTGATGGCACAGGAGAAGCTGCTAAGGCAGTGCTGGATAAAATTAAGAGTAGAAGAGTTCTGGGTAAAACAAAAAAAAGAGAGGGGGAGGGGGGAAAAAGTGACTCTGCCATGAACAATGTGGAGGGGGATAGGACCGTAAGAGCTAAAGTTGAGTGGTGCGTGCAAAATAGGCTTTCCCAAGAGCACAGAAAATAAACCTCAAAGCTTTTAGTTGAGAATTAGCAGCAGCATGTCTCAGCCTTCTGTGATACTGGTCACCTTAGTGACCACCTTATGGTGCCAAATAACCAGCTTGTGATCTTTCACTCTCCCTGCATAAGTTACCAGAGTCACATTCTGATCCAAGATGGTTTGCACAAAGTCTATCTGTATTTGCATTTTGAAGGTATTTGTTGATTAACTTCTAAGGAAATAAGCATGGATGCAGGTTGTTAAAGGAATGCTCTTAAAGTTGCAAAGTCAGATACTCAGATGTTAGATTTAGGCTTAACAGCTTTCAAAAGCATGTGCATGCTTTTGAAATGAAAACCAAAGTTTTCATTATGACATGGCATATTTTTCCTCAGAAACCCTCTATATCCAGCTCATAGGCATTGGTTTTATTGTGCCCTAAGGTTGAAACAAAGGAAGGTTGCTTGCAGGAGGGCAGTATCAAAAGCTTTAGTTTGTCCTTCTTCAATGGATGTTATTTCACTCTCTGATATCGAGGGAAACTTGGAAAATTGTTTAAAGGGCAGTCCTCAACAGTGCTCACTGCTGGTGTTTTTCTTTGAGCATTTATGCTGATGTAGTTTGAAGGCTGACTTGGAAAAATTATTTGCCTTTACAGTTGTAATTAGAATCAATAAAGCAGAGAGTATGTGAAGTTAGAAAATACAAAGTACTGCAAAAACTATTGTGAAAAGTTAGGTGACTTAAACTGGGTCTTTGAAATTAATGAGTGCTTGAAACTTAATGGGTGCTGTCTTAAATCCCTGGCTGCTAACCATGGATTCTGATGTTGTAGGTAAATTAGGAGCTTCTCCATATTAAGCTCTCTGGAAAAGGAATATTTTGGATTGCTTGGTTTTCAGAAGAGGTTTTTCTCTAATGTGAAAAAAATTAGACCCAAAGTACTAACACAAATTTTAAATGGGAGAGAATTGTGTGCTGCATACTTGCATTCCATATACTTATGGACTGAAAGTTCAAGAAAAGACTAAAAAGTATCTCTTGTGGGAGGTAAAAATTCAAAATCTTAAAGGGGAGGCCAGCATTTTGAGTTTTTAGATCTCTACGTTTTGCTTATTAAAAAAAAAAAATTTGAAAACCTCCCCCCCCCCCAGTGCAGGAGGCTTTGAAAACTGCTCAGGCAGAAGCATGCAGCTGCATGCAACCTTAGTCAGGTCTTACAATTAAAAGCCACGTTCCTCTTTAAAATTATGTTTTTCAGAATAGCTAGAAGGAAACTGAAGGGTAGCTCATATCTTATACAGTATAAAAAGATTTAGAAGGTTAGGCACCTCCAGTTCTGCTTATACTGCATTACCATTTTACCATTTCAGATGAAACCTCTGGCTCAGATAAGAGGCCTGCTGTGCTGTGAAGCAACAGCACAAAACTAGTCTTGACGCATTCCATCAATTGTGTGCTTGCTCAACAGCAGTGTTCTTTTGCCTGAAACTCTGCTTCTTTTGTCATGCATAGTGAATTTCTTTGGCTGAAATTAGTTAAAAAAAACAGTCAATATGTATTGAAATTCTGACTATTTTGTGTGGTGAAGGATGGAAACATATCTTGTGAGTTGATTCTAATTGGGGTTTTGCAAATGCTGTACCTGAGCTGTTGTTTGGGGCTTTTTTTGGTAGGTAATAATAAGCCCTCACAAAACTGTTGGAGATCTTTTTTTATTTAAACAAAAAAAACAAAAAAAAAGAGGAGAGATGGGGCATGTACAATTAGAATAGTGATCATAATTTTGTAAAACAAAGCAGAATACTATTGGCTCATCCTCCTTATTTTATTTTTTAAGGTGTATGTAACTTTTCATAAATTTAAACTTTTTTAGCATGTGTCAATATTATCCAGCACAGTGATGATACTGGAGACATAAGTAACAGAGCTATAACAAAGTAATATCTCCTCTCCACATTTCAAGAAGAAAGTATGCTGAGATTCATTTCAGGGAGTGCAGAGCAGGAACCTGCCTTTCAGGTTAAACCTTTGTGTTTTGAAATAGGAATATATAGTAGGCAGATATTTAAGTAATTCTCTTAAAACATTTGCCAACTCCCAAGCTAGTCATTCCCGCTTCTGTCCAGTACTGATATTCTTCATAGTGAATATCTGGTAATTGAAACTTTCTTTTCTAGTAGTTATTTGGTTCCAACAACACATGAAAATGTTTTCTACATAGAAAACAAGTATTCATTTGTTGTACAATTGTTATTTCTTTACCTAGACACAAACAGTAACTTTAATCCCAGGAGATGGAATAGGACCTGAGATTTCTGCTGCAGTCATGAAGATCTTTGATGCTGCCAAAGTAAGTTGTATTGCTCTTGCTGTAAGCATTGTAAGCGTAACAAGTATAAACTAGGTCTATTAAAACTGTTTTCTCTTTAACTTCCACAAGATCAAGTCATGTTTAAGCTATCAGAACTTCTTGACAATAGAAAGAGTGTGAAGCTTCAGATAATAAATGATAACATTGTGATATCAAGGAAGGGCTTGAAACTGTTAGCTGGCAGAGGAGTAGAAAGTTGAGAGCAAATGCTGTGTTTAATTTTTGGAAATATGAACTCTATGTCATGTGAAATCATCTTGTTGATGTAGCAATCCTTAACAACTGATAAAGGATGTTCTTTCATTGACTGTGACTTGCTGTGCAGATTACAGTGTGTGCAAAAGGACTCGTTTATTTATAGAAGTCAAACTGCAGCACTGCCAAACACATTCACTTAAGTGATGTGAACAGTAAATATACCCGCAAACTGTTTTACTACCTGAGCAAATTGACCAGAATTTGTCAAGCTTACTTGAAAGGAAATAGAGCTCTTCAGGAGAGATGCCTGTTGAATTGTTCCCCATTAGTAACAGCACTAAGGCATATTTCCTTTCTATTAGAACTGTCTGTCTTAGATGTGGGAAAAGTGAAGTTCTCTCTAATTGTGTTATGATAACCTCCTTGTAATAGTTTTGTTTTTTCCTGGGGAGTTAAGCACGTGGTGTGGAGGAATAAAAGCTAAGTTTGTCTGTGAGTGCATGTTTGTAATACTTAAATCAGAGTTGTTTGTTTCAAAGGTGATTCTTTGGTGTATTATGCTTAGATTGGCTCAGTTTGCTTATGAAAGCCCTTGTATCTTTTTCTTTATGGTCCTTCCTGATGAAATGAGTGGGTGGCAGCCTGTGTCCACTTAAAATCTGATTCTTGTGGTGAAAGCATTGGAGAACATTTGCAGACTTTCAGTTAGATAACAGATACGTACCTGTGTTATGCATTGTCTTTCAGACAATATGGATGATGAGTTCTCAATTAATTCAGTTTTCAAATGTCTTGTCTCTTGTAATACAGCTCTAAGGGCTTGAAAGAAATAGCATGTATATTGTAACTCTATTTCTGTGTATATGAAGCCTAGGGAGACATCATGGCCTTCAAGTTCATGATGATACACTGCTTGTACTATTTCATTTTCACTTAAATAAAAAGTTTTTTTTAAAAATGTAATTTTGAGTTGAATCATCTCATGCTTACTCTCACTCACCAGAGGAAAAATTATTTGGGAAGGCCTGGACAAAATTCCTTACGCGTTTTTTTGTGAAAGAGAAGTTAAAATGAAACAAAAATCATGGTATTTAAGTTAACACAGAGTAAATGTCTCTAGGCTCCCATTCAGTGGGAAGAGAGGAATGTTGCAGCTATCCAAGGACCAGGAGGGAAGTGGATGATACCTCCAGATGCCAAAGAATCCATGGATAAAAACAAAATGGGATTGAAAGGTACTTCAGGCATTAATACAAAGATACAAAATACTGTTGTTTTTATCATGAGTCTGATTTAAAACCAAATTCCTTCATCTGTAGCACAATAAAATGGCTACTATAGGGGAGAGGTAGTCTTCTGTAATCTTAAACAGTCCTTCATTTCAAAGCCACAGCTTTCATAGATCTTCTAGGAAATAGGTTAAAGGTGGCTATTACTACATAGCAACCTTTGGACTCTATGCAGAATGCATTCCTAATGCAGCTGATGTACAATAGGATGCAATAACTATATTCCTAATAAATAGCATCTTTTTATATTGTTTCCAATGAAAAGCTTTTCTAAAAACTCATTCAGTGTAAGGGTCGCAATTTGAGCTTTAAACAGTTGATTCATATCACTGTGTCATACTTAATAGCACAGAGTATTCTGGGGTATTTCAGCATGAGGGTTAAATAGAAATTTGGAGAACCTCTGTAAGAGTACCACTTTATCTAGAGTTTCAACTCTAAAATTCATGGAGGGCTTTATCTTCTCATTCCTTCTTGTACTTTCTTTCATCAGGGCCTTTAAAGACCCCAATTGCTGCAGGGCACCCATCAATGAATCTGCTTCTACGTAAAACCTTCGACCTTTTTGCCAATGTTCGTCCCTGTGTCTCAATTGAAGGGTACAAAACCCCATATACCGATGTGAACATTGTCACAATTCGAGAGAACACAGAAGGAGAATACAGTGGAATTGAGCACGTGGTATGTTGCTGGAAGTGTGTTTCTGTCAGGTTTTCTGTCCTTTGTGAATGCCCATCTCAGTGGCCTAGTACTAAGAGGTTGGGTGCTGTTTTTCAAGTTTGTTACCCATTAAAAAAGCTATTTTTTTGTGAAATGCATTGTTGAGACTGCCTCAGAATTCTACTACTTTGTTCCAAACATTCACACTAGTGACTTGAATAAGAGCTTACATTTTTACTATCAATGCAACTGCTGTCTTTCAGATTGTTGACGGTGTTGTGCAAAGTATCAAGCTGATCACAGAAGAAGCTAGCAAGCGTATTGCAGAATTTGCTTTTGAGTATGCCAGAAATAATCAGAGAAGCCACGTTACTGCTGTACACAAGGCAAATATAATGTATGTTGACACTTTTAAGACAAACAGCAAATAATAATATGGATTTAATTAGAAACATATTTTTTAATCTTCCTCAAATGTATAAATTCTGTTGATGCTACTGGGGGTAAGTAAAATGGGAAGTAAATAAAAGCCTCCTAATTAAAATGGGCAATACTGACCTAGCATCGATAGGGCTGTAATAATTATATACTCAGGTTTTTATTACTAAATCTGTAGTAACCCTGTGACTTTCCTTGCAAAGCTCTTATTTTAAAAATAGTCTTAAACTAGGAAAATGAATTTAAAAACTGAGGATGAAAATGGCTAATCTTTTACAGTTTCCAAAACACCTTGTGATGAACTGCGTCATAACACGTGTGATGTTATGTGACACCACCTTTACAAACTTAGTAAGCCTATACTAAATGAGTATGAGTCATTCTAAGAATCAATGAATGTCTGTTAAAACTACTGATTCAAAAATATTTTAGGTGTAAATATAAAAGGTATAACTCCTCTAACTGTAATTATTTAAAATATTATTCATATTTAACCTAAGGGATAATTAGTCACAAATTAAGTTTCTACACTCTTTAATATTTTTATTTATTCCTCTGTTGCATGCAGGTTTCTTTACCTTCCATACTGCTTACTTACAACAACTGCAATATTCTCTTGCTTATTTAATTGCAGGAGAATGTCTGATGGGCTTTTCTTGAGAAAATGCAGGGAGGCAGCAGAAAACTGTAAAGATATTAAATTTAATGAAATGTACCTCGATACTGTATGTCTGAATGTGAGTATTTATATGTTTTAATTGTAGTTATTTTTTAGTTTAAATTCTTAAACTTAATGAAATGAAAATGTACTTCTTTCTAGATGGTTCAAGATCCATCACAATTTGATGTGCTTGTTATGCCAAACTTGTATGGAGACATCCTCAGGTATGGAGATTTTAATTTAAAGTAACCCAACATAAAATACTGTTACTTTCCAGTCAGTTATTCAGGTTATATGCTAGCCAGCTGGGTGATGATTTTATGCATTCAAGTTTAGAACTTTATAAATCAGGCTTTAAAAGGGAAGAAAGGCTGGTATTATTACACTTAAATTATTAATATATTGTTGGTAGGGGGCTATACGATGAGAACGGGATTCTTATCTTAAAAGAAGTTTCTTCTTATGGAGACTATGAATATTGTTCAGATGGGTAAATTTCTCTAAATGCATGAAGAATTTAATGGCTTAAATTGTAATAACATTTAGATGCTGGGGAAAAACTTTCTAATCTTAAGGACTAAAATAGATTGTGTGAGACGACTGTGGGACCATGATATTTACAGCAAGCTAGCCATACAGTTAAATGATTCTGCATAGTCACTGAAGAATGAAATGTGTGGCCTTTTTAGTAGCCTACCAGTTCTTGGTTTATATATTTTTTCCTTATCTTTCAATTAAATTTCATACTTGACTAACGTTAATGTTAGAGGTACTTGAAGGCAAAATCCATCAGCACATGTCTTCCATTCTGTAAAATGTTTAGGTAGACTGTAAATTCAGTTAAATACTGTGTGTAAAATTAAGTTTCTTAAACTGACCTTTAAATGTATAACGTAACATTGCTTCTCCTTGCACCTATAAGGAGAGATTGAGAAAACAGCCTGAATCAGAATCAGTTCAGTGATGATTTACATCTTAGAATCCATCTCCTGGTTTTTTGTACAGATAATAAATGTAAAGGTAACTTACGTATAAGGAGAAATGCTTGTTGAGCTTCTCTTAAAATTGCACTCTCTCTGTGATAAGGCTGTCTGTCACCTCTAAGGAAAATCAGACTCCAATTAATGCTTCTTGCTTTAAGAATTGGTAGAGTTCACGGGGCACTCACAGCAGCTGTTGTGCTGTTAACTAAAAGAGATCAAATCAGATGAGTCCCATTATCAGTCCCATATTAACTCATTTCACCTAGTTCAGTATCACTGATTTTAAAGTTCTCATCAAAATTCCAGAAAGAATTGCATAGTTACAAAAAGTTTCCAAGAAATTTGCATCTGTGCTTCAAGAAGGGCACTTCTGTCATTGGGAAAAGTCTCACATGCAGTACTTTTTTAAAGCATGAACATAATGCCAAACAGTTTTCTTGGACTGAATAGGTACAGAACAAAATCTCTTTATCTTGAAGCATTAAATACTTACAGTAATACATACAGACTGTATCCTTTTTTTACCTAGACTCTATACAACTAAAGCTAATTGGTTTATTTTACCTTAAACTTAAAATACTGTTCTACAAGGTCATCCAAACTTTTCTGCTTGTTAGTCCTTGATTAGCTAAACTGTAGGCAATAAAACAGCATGCTGAAGTATCAAGAGTTTTAAGAGCCTTGTTTATCAGTATGCTCACCTTTGAGGGTACAGTATCATGGCTATAAGCACAATTAGTTTGTCCTTCCCCACATTATTTGTGGAGGAAACCAAATGCAAATTGCTCATGTCTGATGACCTGCTAATGTCAGATTTGTGACTCATGGGCTGTTCAGTAAAGAGAGGGGTAAAGCTAATCTGGTGTCGCTTGAAACAAGTACCTTAAGCTACATGCAGTAAACTTTAAAAGTACTAGTAAGTCTTCTGAGTAACATTCTTCCACATTTTTTAGGACTTGACATATGAAAAGTAGTTCTGTGGCCTCTTCAGAGGAAATAAGATTTCTGGATAGTTACCGGGAACTGTACATTACAATGTTTGCTAGTTTTTCAGACTTCTATGTGTATTTTGTGCTTTGAGTACCTCTGTTGTGCCTGTGTCTTCATCAGGTTTATTCTAGTGTTTGGAATTTCCTTTTAATTTTCCATTATTAGTCTCCTGCTAGTAGTTCTATAAATTTTCAAACATTCTAATGAAGTACAAGTGGGTAACAGCATCTGTTCTTTTCCAATGTTATTCTCAGACTGTGCAGGTGTATAAAGTAAGTTACTGTCGCAATAAAATGCGAAACAAAAATATTTTAATACCTTTCAGAGAGGCAGCTGTATATGTAAAAAAATTTGTGGGTTTTCTGTTCTTTGGTTTTTTTTCCAGTGACTTGTGTGCCGGACTGATTGGGGGGCTTGGAGTAACACCAAGTGGAAACATTGGTGCTAATGGAGTTGCGATTTTTGAATCGGTAGGTCTTCTTATGCAAGGTAGAGTAGTAATAACTACTTTGAAAAATTTTAGATTCTCAAGCAGAGACAATGACACACAATATGTATATTAGGGTGGTGAGATGCTGGAATAGATTGCCCAGAGGGGTTGTGGGTGCCCCCTTCTTTGAGGTGTTCAAGGCCAGCCTGAATGAGGCCTTGAGCAACCTAGTCTAGTTGAGAGGCGTCCCTGCCCTTGGCAGGGAGGTTGGATTAGATGATCTCTAAGGTCCCTTCCAGCCTAAGCTATTCTAGGATTCTATGAATACAGCTGTCATTTAACCAAGTTCTCCATAAAACTATTGTTTACTGTGAAGATGCTGAAGATTTACCCAGTGAGAGTAGTTAAAGAATGTATTATACACAGGTTTTTCATTTCCTTTTACCGACACCTTGTTTTCCCTTTTTTTCTTAAGAAAAAAACCCTGTGAAATAAAGGGCACAGTTGGGAGATTTTAGGTGACCTAATTCCCCCTTTCTCTTGCCTTTGAACTGAATTGTTCTGGTCTGTCCTACGTCCTTTCCACTAACTCTATCATGGTGAAGTCAGTCCTGTTGTAACACACTTGTGCACGAGGACTATGCTTTAGGTTGCTTGCATACAATTGAATTGCCTAGAACATTTTAATCAGCGTTATTGATCTCGTAACAGATGGGTTCACTTTTATTTCTAGGTTCATGGAACAGCACCAGACATTGCAGGAAAAGACTTGGCAAATCCAACTGCCCTTCTTCTAAGTGCTGTAATGATGTTGCGTCACATGGGACTGCACAAACACGCCATAAAAATTGAGACAGCTTGCTTTGATACAATTAAAGATGGAAAGGTAATATGAGGGTGTGCAATTGTGCGGCCAATTAAAATCAGATTCTATCACAGCAAAACCAAACTTGGAACATTAGCACCAGAAGAGCGGACAACCTGCTGTGCTGGCCTTACACATGAGTGGTGCTGCTCTCCTTCTCTGATAGTAATTCTGTTATCTTTGATGGTATCAAATCTGCCCAGCTCAGTAACAAGGGCAGGCTGTATCATTCCTTGTGTCTCAGTAATACTCATCTTTGTTTCCTAAGCCTTGTTACTTGACTCTAAAAGCTAGAAACGAATGTCTGTTTTTCATGAAGGGGATTAGACATTTAAGTGACTAGTTGTATTTCACTTGTGAGGTTTATAATGCATACAAAGCATATATATTTAAATCTAGATCCTGAGGTGAAGGACACTCATTTGCCTTTCACAGGCTTAATCATCCACTTCCATTTATAGCATTTCAGTCCTGACCTACTTCTACTCCTATTTTTTCAGGTCAGTTATTTTCTTTTCTCCCCCTAACTGCTTTGACTCCTTTTTGGACTACAAAAGAACAGTTTTTACCCAGTATTTACTTTTTCCCTCAAGATTGTATGTGTGTGTTTTCCCTTTACCAATAAGTGTCTCCAGATGCAAGACTCAAATGATACATTCGGGGGGGGGCGCTTATGCTCTGAAACCAGACTTGAATTTGTGCTTTTAACGTTACTGGTTCACTCTAGATGAGTGAACATCTGCCTTTTCAAAACATACCTGGAAAGATCATGAAGATTGCAGTTAAAGAGGATTAGCAGTTAACCATGCTGGTTCAATTATGTTGGACAGGAGCATAAGAAGCTGCTTTGTAATTAAAAGTAACAAACATGCTTAAATGAAATGATGTCAGCTTTTTGTGAGTGGTCTGTTTGCAGCTATCTTACTGTGTGTAGGAGCCAGTAAAAAAAAAAGTAAATCTAAACTTACAAGTGAATAAAGAGGTGCTCCTGTAAAGTTCACCTTTACTGCTCTGGAAATGAAATCCTCCATCTGCAGGTCAGTAATTCTATGAAAGATAACATAGTGCAAGTTTTGTGACATTGTGACTTGTTTACTAGTTACTTACAATGTTATGATTATATGCTTACAATGGTGAGAATCCTTAAATTGAAAAAAAGCATAATACAGTTAAAAATTACAAGATCCTAAAATAACCTTGACTGCTTCTCATGCTTGCTATTTCTGCCTTTCCTCCCTTCCCCCCAGGCCATTTAAGACCTTTGTGTGTGTCATGTAAGGGGAAAAACGAATGATTTTAAATTATCTCCCAGACTGCTTTAATCTAGCTAGGTTGGACAAGCAATGTTGCCCACTTCTGTTGGGGTTTTTTTGTTGGGTTTTTTATTATTTTATTATCTTCATGCTGCCAGACAGGAGTTGTACTTGATGAAAAAATTTAACTGTTCATTTTTCTATCTCTTAACTAAATTAAGCAAACTTAAAGAATTGTTAACAGGTAGCATTAAGAGCTATATGTGTTTGTTTTTTCTAAAGGAAACCCCCACAGAAAAAAACCCCACACCATCACCATGCCACGCCCTCCCCCAAAAATCAAACAAACAAAAAATAACAAAAAAAACCCAGCCAAAACAACAAACCCAACTACAAAACCCGCTACTGAATTACTCTAAATTAGCTGCCTTTGTGCAGAGCCTTCATGTATGAATTTTGCTTCTGAAGGACAAACTTCTTACTGAAAACTTAAATACTTAACAATTAACTACACTATTATGTGGCCAAGGGATTTTGGAGAGCTTTGGCCAAAAGCACTTTCTTCCTGTAGTTAAGGTAAAGTCATGCTGAAATCTGATAACATACCTGATGTTCATAAAGTTTTCTTTACCTGCCTCCGTCTGCATAGTCCTTACTGATGAAGGCTATACAGGATGAAGAAAAGCTCAAACTTGGTATATTCCTTTTCACTCCTATTTAGTATTCATACACAACATGTAAGAACAACATATAGAACTGTTCAGAAACAAGACTAAGCCTATGAAACATTTTAGTAATACTATGTTTTCTTTCTTTTAGGTCTTGACAAAAGACTTGGGAGGTAATGCCAAGTGTTCAGAATTCACAGAGGAGATCTGCCGCAGAGTACGCGACACAGAATAAACTTGTCTCATACTACTTGTAGTAACTCTGAAAGGACACATCGCACAAAGTACATTATATGTAACCTGATATCCATATGCATATAGTTTGCTTGTCTCTAAGAGAGCAAACTTTTTAGTTAGGGCCCTTCCATTAATAAATTAGTCCAAATGGCTACAAATTATGCTTGTGCCTGCTTTCAGTGGACTTTTCTAAGTGCTTTGTGTTATTTATTTTTTTTTTCTATCTGGTGAACATTTTTATGTAAGTGAATTATTTTATTGCTACTGCAACTGTTTACCGTTTTCCATTTCAGCTAGAGGTTTTTCTTTCCACAAAGAAAAAATATGCAAATAAACCAGTAACAGAATTAGTGAAACGTAAAAGCACCTTAATGGTTAAAACCTGCTTTATTGATCTTACTGGAATTTAAAAGATAGGTTTTCAGCCTAACAGTAGCACAAGACAACCTTTATAAACAGAAACGGGTATAAAATAATTTAAAATAGCAATTTAATCTTAAAAGCAATGAAAAAACCACTTCAGCTACTCTGGTGATTCATGAAATATAGCCTTGCTCTCCAAGGACACAAAGAAATACAAAATTTTAGAGATTGAATCTATTTCTGTGTTTTAAAAAAGCCCACAACCATTAACCAGCAAGGGGTGAGAATTAATGTTGAAGTAAAATTATTTTTCAAATCTGTACACAAAATAATTCTTACAAGTTTTTCTCTCTGAAACACACTTTATAACAGCATTGTGAAGAGAGTAAATTATACAAAACTACTTCTGCCATGTATTGTGAGAGGAAAACATTAACTTGGCAAATTTACACTAAATATTTCATGACTTCTGCTAGAATGCTTTTTGTGTTTGTACTTCTATGCAGAATCCATTCAGTGTGTCTTACTGTATGGAGTAGTAATTTTATTGTAGAAACTCTGAATGTAAGGGACTAGTCCTAAAGGGATTAAGACAGATCGAAGGTTTGGCTCTGGTACCTGTGTTCCAGAAATACATTTCATCCCTATTCAGGGGGATCTGAGACTATTTTTTCCCTGCTTACTAAGCTTAATGGGTGCAAAAGCAACTCTTTACCCTCCCTTCTTCATCACATACAGATCATGGTCTGAGTCTTTCTGATCTGTATGTCTTAAGGTATGTTTCCATTAGTACACCTTACAGAAAAATGGGTATTTTAAAACTCATGACTGTAGCACAGGATTATCCCTACTCCCAGAACCAGGTTTCTTAAAGCTTAATTCTAATAGATATTACTTCACCTAGTTACTTTCCATTAAGACTGTTCAGGCTGATTGTTTTAGAAGTAAACCCAATTCTGAGTAACTTCCAGGGTCACTCTAAAGTAAGCATCCCAGCTTTTTTTATACAGCCTAATGACATCACGGAAGAGGGACAATGAGCTTTATATTCCTCATGCACTCTGCTTTTGATAAAAAGGGCGACATTTCTTTCTGCATTTTACAAGCTGCTACTTCCTTGTTTCCTATAGCTTAATATTGTTAAAGAACTTCTGAATTACCATTGCGCACAAAATGGGGAAAAATAAACTTTTCAAAGTCGTAACGCTTGTTTTATTTTTATAATCCTAGGCTGCTGTCTTAGCTGTTGATCTTCTTGTTGGTACTTGCAGTAAATCTTAAGTCTGTAAGATGTGTTAAGATTGATAATTGAACTCCTATGGAAACAATACCCTATTCTGCACATTTTTTTTTAAATCAAGAACAGTGGCTATAGCCTGCCTGTCTTAGCTGTTACAACTCTGCCAAAGATCACTCACTAACAGCAAACCCTTGAGACAACTTTTTGTCAAGTATGTCCTCCACATAATAGAATTTATATTTCATGTATCTGGGGGAAAAAGAAATGCAGCTCCCATTTGTCAGAATCAGTACAATATGAATATTGAAACATGCAGATACACACTGACAAAAATTGCTTCTAAATACTTTTGCTTATAAAAAAAAGGACTTTAAAAACAATTTGAAATCTAAGTAGCACTTTAATGTGAGAGCTCCATTATTTGCTACTTTCATGTCTTGCAGTTTTATAGAGCTATTCCCACAACTTTTTTGATTATTTATTTTAGGAGAAAGAGTAATGCTTGTATTTTGACATGGATTTAAGAAAGGATGAGCTGCTGTTTTCACAGAAGTATGAATTCTACCCGCTGTAAAAATGGAGGAGGAGTGTCTACATTCTGAAATGTGCTAGTGAACAAAAAGGAACTCTTCTTGGATGGAGAAAAAACAGTCCTTCTGAATTTTAATAATTATCACTGGAGGGGTATAACAGTTTCACTAAGCAGTACTGCTAACCACTACTTTACTAAAATGTATCATGAGCTACAGGCAACATCCCCTAGAATAAAAAAAACTAAAAGGAAGACCACTGCATAAAACATTTTTATCTTTTAGTCTAGAGGAATGAAATAGTTACACCTGCTTTACACAACATAAGAGGATGTTTTTAATCATTTAGGTCATAAAGTAAAAAGCACTAGAAAGTGGACACTGTGGATGCTTCTGTAAAAAGAGGACAAACAGTTCAGGTGAGTATCACGAACAACTACATTGACACAGAAGTTTTCTAGTGTTTCAGTTCAGTAGACGACAAAACCAAAACAAGCGTAAATCTTCATTACTGTTTTTGATTAGGCAATACTTTCTTTAGCTCACATATCTTTCTTAATGCTTGGATGAAAGACTTCTTATTCTTCATAGAAGGAGTCTATTTCATTTCTGTATTTCTCAAGCACGGTGAGCCGTTTTAACTTCATTGTTGGACCTTAAAAGAGGGAGTTAGTCAATGGCAGAAATAGGAACAAAAATTCCTACTCAGTTTGAGCTCTAGTTCCTAAGATTTTGTATTGAAGAGCCTGTTTAGAAAAACATCTCCCATCCTGTAAGTGTATACCTACTAAAGGTGAGAAGCAAGCATAGTAAGGTTGCCTCCGCATAAGCATGAGGACTTCAAAGGGAGCTGCAGACAGGAGGATGATAACTGGCTACTACTTTTTTCATTAAAAAGTAATTAAAAGGATGTTTTTTAAAGATTTTAAATAATTCCCAGTTTATTCAAAGAGCCTGGTAATTTACTTGAGGCTTTATTGTCAGGCTTTCACTGTCTTGCTTCTCTCAACAAATTTTCAGTGTTATTACTGCAAGCTACTAATACTGTAAAGCACAAGCAATTAACCAGAATTGTTTAATTGCCCAAAGGAATCTGAAATTTAACTATAAAGCTGTACTTGTAAATAAGCACAGCTTGATACATATGTACACAACAAAACCTCCAGTTTTTGTATTGTTTAATACATAGTGTGAATAGGTTTTTCCTTTCCCTCTAGTGGCTGTACCCAGATTTAGCAAACAAAACTGTATTGGAATACTCTTAGATCAGCAGCCTCTTTATTGTGTGTATACCTCAACATAAATCAGTAAATCTTACCTAGTTCTCCCCCAGAAATGGAAAAATCTCTTGGCAGGACTATCCATTTTTTAATACAATGAACCCTATTAGTAGCATTCATATTGACTTTGTTGATTCCCTCCTGAATGGCTTGGTAGATTGCCTGGTCTCTTGTAGTTACAATCTCTGATACTTTAGTGGCTTTACTACCAGTCTTCTGGCAGAAGTCTCTAGCTTGCTCAGTGAGAATGTCAGTGGGATCAGATGTATCTGGGTCCAGCACACTCTAAAATATCAAATGAAGTGAATCATCAAATGCTCACTCTTAAAAGGCATTACATTTTCTCTGATTAGGTCCTCCCTGGACAGTAAGAATCAAGAGGGCTCAACATCAACACCCACTCTGTAAGCCTTAAAAAGCAGAAACAACTACAGGTGATATTACTTCTTTCAACTTGGCCACCAAATGCAAATATTTTTCACTTTTGTGTAGATGACATGAACAAACTTAAAATCCATCTGTATACCTTGAATTTCTATCACATTTTCCAAATTACTCCTTAGTTACAGTGGAACATTCAGCTTATCATTAAATTAAAATGCCATGGTGTCATTTAAACAGCTTAAGAGAGAAGCATTCTTTGAAGTTAGACTTCTTAAATTAATATTTCTATTGTACCTGTAGATAGTAGCAGTTGTAGAGGTGAACAACTTGAGAAAAACTGAAGGGCTGTTCACTATATAATGTACACAGCACATAAAGTGCAATTGTTTTAGAAAAAAGATTTCTCAACTGAAGCACCTATCACAGCAAAGTGAGTAATTATTTTGTTCTCCAGTCATCCTTTTTGTATTTTTTGAAAAGAACAAATTGTTCAGAAATGTTTCTTTTGCAAAGTTTCTGTTAGAAACTGTTATTGCCTTTAACAGAAACATTAGTTGGCTTTGCTCATCTCTAAGAATAAAAGCTATTATTCTGCTCCATTATAGAGACTTCTCACTCTTAACATTTCTTAATTTTTAAATTGCATTTACTTTTTAAATAAATAAGTAAATAAATAAATATTATTATATATATATACGAGAAACAGCAGTAAACATGTAGATGTTTAACCCATCATCTAACCGTAAGAAGTTTAGCCCATCAGGATTTGGTCTGTAGCTGCTTTTTTTTTTTTTTCCCCACTGATGTCCTCCTATTTAATTTTGGGTCTTTCTACAAACAGTTCAAAATCCTCCTTTTGTTAGATGCAGGTGTTTAATTTCCCTGAAATCAGTATTAAAACTGGCTTACCTTTAGGGTTAGCAACATTGACAGAAACTTCTTTTTATCTCCAATCACCATAGCATTACTAATAATGGGAAGTTCTTTTTTAACAGCATCTTCAATCGGAATTGGAGGCACATTTTCACCCCCAGTTGTAACAATCAAATCTAGGCAAAAAAGAAAGGCCATTAGTTGAACTCAGATTCTGAAGATCAGGTTAATCTCTGGATCGATCCACTTTTCTTATTCTGACATAAAGAATAAGAAATGTTTTCAAAGACAACAAAGCCTATTAATTAATTAGCTTCAAAATAAAACCACTAATATTTTTCAAATATGTACTCAAGTTCTCAGTTTTCCCTCAGTATAACATATTTGCTCCAGATAAATTTTACATAAGCCATTAATAGGTTAGTTATTCTCAAGGCACTGCTGCATAATCTGGAATTTTACTGTAAGCAATCATCTCTTCCAAATTAGCATAAGACTTACTCTATTTTACTGTTGCTGTCTCACCAAAAAGCAAGTTCATTGTTAACATCGTGATTAAAAACAATTCTTAAAGCCACCGAGAGGGGTCAGACAAAAATAAGTTACTACTACAGGAAGGCTCCATAAAAAAACCATGGAAAGCAAGGAGAGAGGAGGGTGAAGGAGAAGCCAAGAGAGGAAGTTTGCAGTGTAAGTAGGGATTCCTGCCCCACTTTTGACATGAGGGGATTATAAAGGCAGACTGGGGTCTTAATATTTTTAAGGTTTGTAAACAATGGCAGTGACACCTTATTCTACTGATAAAGGAATGTGCATTTTTACTTTAATGCCTTCATTCTGAAGTACGCTGTGTATATGCATTGGAATTATTAAAAGTTGGAGTATCATTCTAGTTCCAACTCCTTGCTTTCATTACACTGGTAACTTCTCACTGTCCTCAAGTAATGGTCTGCAGCATTTCAGTACATGCTTCAAGAAATGACACAGACAAATGGTATACCAGTCCTTTGTATAGTAATGCAGCTGACTGTATGTATTAAGGATTGGATACGTATCTGATTCCCTGTCAGCATCAACTCGAAGAACTGCAATCAGGGGAACATATCACTCTTTCAGCATTCACAGATTTGGGACCTACCATCTCTACTGCTCCATGATTAGAAACGCTCCATGATGCTCCTATGATGAGAAATAATTCCCAGTCTATACTCAACCTTCTGGTATGGAATAGGGAATGATCTCATCATTATAAAAGTTATTCCTTTCCCTAGTCAACACACTGCACACATGTGAGGAAGCACAAGTAGTATTTATAGAATGAGAGACTGCTGTCAAACCAGATACATTTTGTATTCAAACATGTCAAGGTCTACTTTTTCCTTTCGTTCCACCCTCATTCTGCCTTAGTCCTCTCTTTGTCTTAGATTCTCTACCAATCTCTCTAGCACTTAAGTTTTTTGTTGTCTAAGAGGTCAACTTTTTCCCAGCTGATCCAGACAACTGTAGGAATTGTAACAACTTTTTCCACACCTCTACAAATACTCCCACCTGTACAGACTTCTCTAGGTACATCTTTGGACTTTACAGCTAATGAGTCCTAAAACTCATTAAGACCCACAGAACCAAAGGAAGAAGTCCTGTTTCAGTCACTAGAAGAAAAGCTTCTTTACTACTTTTGATTAGATTTTACCTTACTGAACATGAATTTAGAACTTCAATGAAACTGGACAGACAGTTATTTTAGCCCAGATGGTCTACCTACACTTTACCTTAGAGTAATTGTTATTAGTTTAGCAATCAAGGAAGATAAAAGTGAAGCACTTACAATACTAGGAGGTGCTAACTGCTATGCTGCAGGAAAATGAATCAGTCAAGAAAGCAAGTTAAAATCAAGATAGCTGCATTTGGTCCAGGCTATTAATAGTATCTACTTAAGTTCTGATTCCTAAGATTTGTCATCTCATGACAAATTCACTCATCCATGTTATCTCCCTAGTGATTCATCATATATTCTAAGATGACAGTTACTCAATTTTCAGATCTTCTTCAATTACATCTCAACTATGACCAATCCCACTCTGTGAATATTACTGTGAAAAAAAAAAAAAAGCCTTCCAAGTAAGCAAGGAGCCAGTCTTCCTCTCCTGAGGTTTCAATAATACCCAGGTTTATTGCTTTAGCTTTAAGTTTTCCTTCTCAAGCTTCAATACTGCTCTCTGCGAACACACCACCTAAGGCATCAGAGGAACCTAGCTCTGACCTACAGCAACAACTTCTATATAACAGAGGCTTATTTCTCACTACTGTCTAAACATTCTAATGTGCAATTTAAGACAATTTAGCAAGATTCAAAGGGAGACTGGACAGCTTAATGATCATTAGAATCAGAGACAACACATTAAACCTGCATTATTATTTTATATTTTTAGTTGTAATTAATACTGAATAAAGGTCTGGGAGATAAAAAGCCTCACTGGAGGAATTAAATTAACTCCACTTATTGCAGACTATAAGGAAACCTTTCCTGAACAGGGTACACAGTTTCCTCAGAGGGAAGTTTATTTTACCCTCCTATTAGGTCAATGCTGCTGGTCTTAGAGGAAAGACACTTCTTTAGATGGGCCACATCTAACATGTGACTGAACAGTGCTGAACAGTTACCATAAACATGGAGCAAGGTTTTGCTTATTACCTTTAATTCTTCCAGTGACATACAGAAAGCCATCCTTGTCTAGTTTTCCTAGGTCTCCTGAATGCAACCACCCATCCTCATCAAAGGCTTCTTTTGTTTTGTCTTCCATATTTAAATAACCCATGAAAACAGTCCTTCCCCAGAAACAGATTTCTCCATTGCCTTCCACATCTTCATCCACCAATTTCACTCTGCAGCCAGGTGCTGGTTTACCACAGCTATCAGAAAGGAGCAGAAAAAACCACAAGGAGCATAGAAATATTGAACATAATACTGACAAAACATCTAATACACCAAATCCCTGAGCCTAGCAAAATACTAGTGACTGTAAATAACACCCTGTTGTAACTGTTTGAAAGCTATGGAATATTAATTCACTAGGGCAGACATGTTAAGAGTATCTAAGCACTTTTCAGATATTTATCTTGCCCTGTGCTTTCTGGTTTTTTTTCGCCCTCTGTATCTTCAGGCAAAAACCACTTTGCTATTTGAGGTCATGCATTTGAAAGTTATCCTAGTCTGTGCCTGGGCTAAGATATATGTCAGATTTAGTAACTGTGTTTTGCATACAATGCTGTAGATCACTTTGAGTGGTCTTGATGTGGCATGCTATGGAGATAATTTGTTCAACTTCTGACCTGGAAGTTATTTTGCCTCCCAAAGTCACAATAGAGTGGCAATGCCTTGAGAGAAAAATAAAATAAGCTACAATATATTTGCTGCACTTAGCCAATACTCTTCTCATAGATGTAAACAAAACATACCATATATAAAAAAATAAAAATTTACCTGTGCTGCCTGTAAACATAAGGCCCAGATAAGCAATGTGGGCCTGTGGTCTCACTCATCCCATAGGCCTCATACAAGGTGATGTTCAGACCCAAGAAGAAATACAGCGTTTCTGTATTGAGAGGAGCAGCACCAGAAAAGTGCTTCTGACAGGAAGAGAAGCCCAGTGCATTGCGTATTTTTGCAAGCACTAAGTAGTCTGCTAACCTTGTCCAGAACTGCTTCAACTCACTGCTGAGTACAAAACACACAAGAGAAGGAGACAGTAAGTTAGAGCTATGTATGAAATTTCCAAAACAAGGTCAGTCACAAATTTTGTTTAGACATGTATTTGCCATTTGGTTTTGGTTGTTGACAGAAGTTACATCAGTAAGAACAGGTTATACATTCATCCTTTTTTCATTTATTCAGTGTCCTTAATAGCTAGCGAACTCAAACTCTTAAGGTGTCTAAGTACTACAAATACATAAAGAATCTATACTAAGGTGTTGTATAAAACAAGGCTCTTGTATTCCTGATTCTTTATCAGTTAATGTATCTCTGAGAACCTACACTACTAAACCCTGAAATTTGCAGAACCTATCTGAGAAGCTGAATGGTATCATTGCATGGTCTTTTGGAATACCATTTTCTGTAAGCAATTTCACACTTGCTTTAAAGAACTCTGGGACAGGAAATAATTGTGAATTAATTTAATATTTTAATTTATATAGCATTCTTTACCTGGGAGAAAAACACCAATGTTATTCAGAACAGAGATAAAATACTTAAGAGAATTCATGGGGGTCGTCTGAATTTCTGTATGGAGATGAGATATATTCTTACTCACAAGATGCATACCCCAAACTGTCATGAGACAGTCTGTTTGGGCCATCCCCCAAAACTTCCCCCCCTCTCACACATCTCCTACAAATTCATACCCTTTCCTCACACCACTAACTAGCACTTGCAGAGTCTCATGGTGCACTGCATCAGGGAACTTTCACAGCAAACAATTTGCGGGGCCGTGTTACAAGGCCAAATTTTACCTATTTACACTTCAACGTCTCACTGATGCTTCACAGTTTATTACAAGCAGATAATTGCTTTCAGGTTCGCTCACTTAAATCTCACTCACAATACATACCTGCTTGAGAAATTTAGATTTCTCTCTAAGCTAAGTGACATAGCCCATGACAGCACTTTCTTCTTCAGAAATCCTGACTGAGCAGAAGCATCCTTTAATTTCTCCATTATTTTCTCCCATACTCGGGGAACTCCCATGTGAGATGTTGGTTGCACTTCTTTTAGTGTGTTGATCAAGCTGCCCTGTTAGAATCATTAAATCATTTCAAAACATTGCAAAAAGATCACAGCAGTGATAAGGAAGTTTAGTGATGCAGTCTGCATCTTGCAATAATAGCATGTAAAACATCACTATACATGTAGGCTATAACAAAGGACTGCTGAACCTCCCTCTGTCAGACATATACACTAACGTGCCAGCTCTGACATTTCAGGGGAGGTATGTATAGAAGGAAAATACATGGGTGGGTTAGTTCCTTCTGCTTCCCTTTCCTCAGAACATTGCTTATACTTCTTTTACTTTAGAAGTTTACTTTTATGCATTAAAAGAACCTTAGGGATATGGATTATATATTTTAATTGGAGTCTAGAGCACTGGATCACGTCTTATGGATCTTAATTTTCCATAATTCTTACAGTAACAGACTCTCAATCTTCATCCTCTTCAAAGACCTTATTTTCTCCTTGGAATGTTTTCTAGGAGGAATAAGTACAAGCTTAATTAGGTACAATATAAGATAGATACCTTCAGAGCATCTGGCTCAGCAAAGTAAACTTGCTCGCCCCATTTAATTCCAGTCCACAGGTCATATATCTGTGCAGCTATGTGGCTAAGTGGGAGATAACTGACTATAGACTCCTGTTGGACCTCTGCAGGTTGCATATCTCCTGCTCTGCTGCAATGTGCTGATGTCCAAGTTATCTGTTTAAATAAATAAAAAAACACATTAGGTATGGTGGGTTTTTTCTTTTTTTTTTTTTCTTTTCTTTCCCTTGAAGACAAACTAAGGATCCTCAGGCTATGCTAATGTAACTATGAAGAATCTGTGCTCACAGCTGAAGACACTGCGATCTTTGACAACATACTAGACTGTCAATACCCTGGGAGAAACTCAAGAAAAACTTAGCAGCAACATAAACTTACAAATAACATAAGCAAATGCAGTCTGTTCTGCTGTCGGACTGAGCTATGAACATTACCAGCTCTCCACGCTCCAGTGACACACTGAGCAGGGCAGCCGCGGGTTGGATGGACAAGGAGTAAATTGATCTGCCCCTTCTTCTGCAACTCTCCTACTGTGCCTGCTTTTATCAAGCTGGCACTTTTCACCAGTGCTATATCTATATGTTTACCTGAGAAAGAACAATAAATACTCAGCGATCAGTGAGCTCAAGGGACAGTTTTGTATTGGCAACAAGCTCATTGTCTTGTATGGATCATCATCTGGCTAAGCACTAATAAGGAAGACAGCAGCTGTATTCTGCTCCTCTAGAAGCCTCTGGGATAGTCACCGCAGGGTTCACAAGTGACACACAAAACTCTCCCTCTCCCTGCCCCTGCCCATAAGCAGCACTGCGTATGTATTATTGAAGATGTGCTGCTTGACTTCTTAGTGAAGCTGGATGATGCTTCCCCCCTTCTTCCTAATTCCCAATTTGCCTCAAAAGATGCAGTTGAAGGGTGTTCAATATGCGTATCTTCCTTATCACAATATAGCATATGGAATGTGCATGCGATGGTATGAAGGGGGAGGAAAAAGATACATATGCACAGAAAAAAAAAAAAAAACTAAGAAAATGGGTAGAGCAGGACAGAAATCAGATTATTCAAGATGGCAGGGAAGAGTTACAAATCACATGCAACACCTGCTGCCACAGTGTGTTCCTGCCAGTTCTTTTTAATAAGTTAGAAGGTAAGAGTATATGTTTGGTCTAAGGAAATGGATTCTCAAGGTTTTTAAGGAGCAGCATCCTGTCAAGGCCAGGCCACTTCAAGTTTAGATGGCAACACTAGACAAGATGCTACGGGAAACATACACAGTAGGTAGAAGGGGATGTCTTTGAGATGTGGCCACATTAATTGTTTCTCCTTCTTATCCTTCAAGCCTCGCAGCACACAGGTGCACACACAGCAGATCCATGGGGGTGCATATATGACTGACTCACCATTGGTTTTGCACTCAGACAGTGGCAAACATCTTTTGACTAAAGAAGGCAGCAGCACAGCTACAGGCATGTTTTCCACTGTTCATCAACATAAAAATAGACTGTTTGTGATCAGCATCCAGAAATAGTCTGGCAGCTAACTTGGAAATGACACCAGACTCCTTTGAGATAGAGGAGTGTCCTGGTTTGAGTGAGAACAGAACTAATTCTATACAATGATTTTACTTTTCAAGCTCAGTTCTTTTAACTAATTATACTTCCTGAAATTAGCAGCATGTTTTTCCCAGGCAGTGTCTGCTTCTAGTAGTGGTAACACCCAATGTTTAGATTTAGTACCAAGGATTGGTGTGCAGACCAAGGCCACTGCTGGGTCTTGTGTACCACATTAGGGGGTGCAGAAAGGTGAAAGGCTGCACCTGCAGGGAGGAGCAGACAGGACAGGTGACCCTAAACTGACCAACGAGGGATTCCATCCCATGAACGTCATATTCGGTATAAAGCTGAGGGATCAGAAGGGTCAAGCTCTCAGCTCAGCATTGCTTCCGCCTTCTTCCTCACTTCTTCAATGGCCAGCATCTGAGGAGGACTCTGCTCTGCCTCCAATCCTGATCTGTGTATTCTTGAATCTGGTACCAGAATCCAGCCCCTGAACACAGCTCCCGTCTGCCACTGGGCCCAGTCTGGGACTTTCCCCGTGCCTGCTCCACAGCATCAGTGGTGATGGTGGCATCAGGGGGGGTTGGGTTCAATACTGGTTTTGTCTATATTTGTATAAATTCCATTTTTATTATTTTCATTAAAGCTGTTTGAGTTTCCTTTTCTAATCACTAAGTCTCTCTCTCTTCTTCCCTTTCTCCTCCCCTCTGGGGAGGGAGGGGTGTTAACAGAGAGCACCTGTTTAGCGGGCTGCCCTGACCCTAAACTGTAACAAAGAGAGTAGGATTTGCAATGTCAGATCAGTCTTTTTGTCTACCAAGTCCACTATGTTCTGCTTCCAGATACTACTGTACTAATTCCCTACATCTGGGTGAATTGCTTCTCACAGTGAGCATGTCTGCAATAGTGTCTGCCTTAAAAAGAGAAGCCACAAGTTAGAAAAGCCCTTTCGCAGATTGTCTGTGCATTCAGGAAGGCTCCCTACCCCTTTCCACTCCCGCTCAGCCACCTTAAATAAATAAATAAACAAACCCCAAAGCAGCTACACTGTAGATCTTTACTAACTGACCTCCATGGAAAGTTCTTTTTGCAAATGACTTTGCTTTTCTCTTTCACTTGAAAATTTTCTGTTTGCAGCCATGCAGGTAGGGCCATTGTACCAGTACTATACACTAGAGTTGTATTATCCTCCAGTGATAGATGTAGAATCCCAAGTCTAGAAATACAATAATGCCAAAGTAAAAAAAAATAAAACCACCACACATCCACCCCCACTTTTAATAAAATCTGCAAAAGCAATCCATCAGGCTGTTTTGATAATGGGTGACTGATGTCTACAATTTATTTGTTTTAAGATGATCTGTAACATGACCTGAGAGACTTTATGGCAATCTGTGAATTATATTTATGAATATATGCATTGTATCTCACAAAAAAAAACAGTGAATAAAAAAATTCATAAACTGTTCAACCTTGTAAAATGCTAGTTTGAATGCATTACCTTGCTTATACTTTACCAGAAACAGCTGACTGCGTTTTCAAAATTGCTTTGTAGTACATTATCCACGTTTCAAAACCAAAAGAATCACAAAGCTCTGGCATGTACCAGTCATTTCAAAACACAGGAATAAATACCATCACATTTTGCTATTTTTATGTTAAAGGAAGAGCCTAAAGTACATACATTGTCATGACTCAGCATGGCTCCTTTTGGCTTCCCAGTTGTTCCGGATGTGTATATTAGTACACAGCACTGATTTGGCTTTTGGGAATTAATAATATCATCCAAAGTAGTATCAGATACAGCATCTCCCAGCTCCATAAACTCTTCCATCTAGGAGATGTAACAGAAAATACATGATATCAAATAGCTGCTTACAAGTGGGAAAGATGCAGTACCTTATCAGTCTCAAAACCAGCAGAAACTTCAGTGCCTTGCTCTGAACAGTGCAATAATATTCTTTCTCCAAGATGGACACTATGGACAAGTCATGGAGTCTAAAATTCTGTTACTATTTCACACTGTTAGAATGTCTTTGAGTATTATTTAAAGGAATTCATATATACGGCTTTTAAATAAGAGTACACTTGTGACATTCCATCTATAATTCCTTGTCCTCTATATAAATACAAATATAAATAATATAAATATAAAGCAATTGGACAAAAGCTTCTTTGCAAAAAACATCATTATCTAGATGTGTGAATGTTTGCCCAAATTATCTGCTCTTTTATAGCAAACAGAGCATATGATGCTGCTTACAACTTCCATTCAAATTTGGCTCAATCTAGAATGAGCTAAACCTTTTATGATGCTGGACTTTTGTGCCATGCAAACTGGCCCAGAAGAATGCTGAATGTGATCCTCTATATTATATTGCTTGCTCCCAGATACTTCTATTGCATGCACCTGATACATTGCTAAGTGTACCACTGATTTCAGTGCTAACTGAAAGCTATGGTATAACAAAATGTTTTAAGTCAATAACCAAACCATCAGTTTCCCACTGGAATCAGACAGTTCACAGTGTGCTACAAGAACTGTGTTATTCAAATGCAAGATGCAGCACCTCATTCTTCAGCGATTTCTTGGAGATCACTGGGCCAAGGCCAATTTCATGAGCGTCAATAAGGCCAAATGCCGGGTCCTGCACTTGGGGCACAACAACCCTCAGCAGCGCTACAGGCTGGGGGAGGGGTGGCTGGAGAGCTGCCAGGCAGAGAATGACCCAGGGCTGTTGACTGACAGCTGCCTGAACATGAGCCAGCAGTGTGCCCAGGGGGCCAAGACGGCCAAGGGCATCCTGGCTTGTATCAGGAATAGTGTGGTGAGCAGGAGCAGGGAGGTGATCGTTCCTCTGAACTCAGCTGTGGTGAGGTCACACCTCGAATACTGTGTCCAGTTTTGGGCCCCTCTCTACAATAAGGATGTTGAGCTGCTGGAGAGGGTACAGAGGCAGGCTACAGGGCTAGTAAAGGGTTTGGAGCATGTGTCTTATGAGGAGAGGCTGAGGAATCTGGGGCTGTTTAGCACTGAGAAAAGAAGGCTGAGAGGAGACCTTACTGCCCTCTACAACTAATTGAAGGGAAGGGAGCAAGGCGGGAGTTGGTCTGTTCTCCCTGGTAACAAGTGATAAAACAAGAGGAAATGGCCTGAAGTTGAACCAGGGGAGGTTCAGGATGAATATTAAGAAACATTTCTTTCCAGAAAGGGTTGTCAGGCACTGGAAGGGCCTGCCCAGGGAGGTGGTGGAGTCATCATCCCTGGAAGTGCTTAAGAGCTGATTAGATGTTGTGCTCAGGGACATGGTTTAGTGGTTTTGATAGGGCTGGGAATAAGGTTGGACTTGACGATCTTGAAGGTCTCTTCCAGCTGAAACTATTCTATAATTCTATGATTCTATGACCATATAGCAGTGATGATGCAAAGGACAGTGGAGGTAAAAAAGGAGAGTCTGTACTTGAGGGGGAGTTCACTGTTTCCTTCAGACCTTTGTTATTACCAGTGTGCAACTAAGGTTACAACAGTTAGCCTGGCAAGCCTACCCTAAGGATTCTTCATCAGTTTTACACTTTCTTCCAACAAGCCACATTTCCAAAAAGAGGGGCAATACAATGCACAGCTCTGTGGCAAGTAGAGGGTTTGTCACATTCTATCCTTTCCCACAGAATGTGGCTGCATCAAGTTTCCTAGCTCCTGGAAAGTCTGGTGTTAAAGATGTAATTGCTTCTATACGACTTAGCAGTTGTTCCTGATTTCCTGACCTTACTGCCTTCTCATACAAGAATGTGTTAATCACTGTGAAACTGTTGCCTAGACTTTATTTACTGAACAGTACCTGCAACAGGTAGTGTTCCCATTCCACAGAGTGTGAAAGGTAGAAACAGTCACAGACACTACTGGCTTTGCATTTGCCCTCTGAACATGCACTAGTCAGTGAACTAGGGCTCTGCCCTTTCTGCAGTGATTGCTCATTAGATGTTAGCTGTCAATTTGCGATACAAATCCCTTTTACCAAATGCCATGGGGTTTGGGTGGTCTGCTTTACATCAAAGCTGATAAACCATCATTTCTTTGGTGAGTTGATCTCTGATTTTTCCTTTAGATGACAAAATATGGCAACTATCAGATGCTTTCCCTGCCACCCTTCTTCACTGAGAAAATGTGTCCAACATGACATGTGAACAAGGGCATTTTCAAACACATAATTTCTCAGGCATTTGGGTTTAAGTAACTGAATGCTGTTCCAGAATGAATTGCTAGCACTTATTCTTTTTACTAAGGAATATAAATAGTAAGATGATCTTTGTATTAACTTTTTTATTGTATGGAGATGCAAGGTGTACTCTATACCAGTATGATGTACAGTATTGTAACAGTAACCATTTATTAAGTTTTATGCTATTCAACATAGTAAAAGAAGATATGACCAAAACCAGTGCAGAACACTTTTTTTCTTGTGTACCTAGTAACCTTTCAGAATATCAAAGCTGCAAATATTTTAAATATTTCTATGCTGTTCATTCTTCACTAATGTATTTCATTCCCCCCCTTTCCTAAAAATCTGATAATCTGAAGTCCACTTAAAATACTGATTTTTGTATTCTCAATAAACTATTTTCAATTATATTTTCAAAATATACTGGAATAACATGTTTACAAAAATCCATTCTGCTTCAGGTCCTCCTCTTTCTTAATTTAAAGGCTCAAGTTCTACCACTCAAATTTCTGATACTGTTTTTGTCCTTTTCTGTGCTTTATTTTTGTCATGTCACACACAGACCCTACATATACTAAGAATATGTGCTCCTTTAGGTAGTCTGTAGTTTTTTCTCTTCACTTGTTGGCTATCACCAGAAATATTTGGTGCAAACGAAATGCAGCTATGAGCTGTAAAAGTGGAAGCATTTTCATGTTCTTGGATCCAATGTAACTAGCCACAGTTCAGTTTTCACTAGTAGCAGTGACAACTTTCATTTTTAACTCTTTGGTAGTACACATTCTCACCTGAAGCTTAGAGGTGCTTTTGTTAATCCAGTCAAGTAAAATGCCAGGAAGACACAAGACAGACAGTTAAGCAAGGTAAATCTAATTTTAAATGTAAAATATGAAGTCACAGGCAAACTAAACAGAAAAAGCTGATGCTTTTGAATGTGTTTTCTAGAACGCAGCAATGCATTCCAAATGGCAGATATTCCACAGACCAAACATAGCAGAAATTAATCAAATAATTAATACCCCACGAATTATAACTCTGTTCTAGCATTCCCATACCGTATATACATTTGGATGTCTCTCTGGAATGGAGTCCTTATATAGCACAACAGCCTTTAAGTGTGGCAAGCGATTCCAGATCTGTTGAATTTTTTAAAACAAATTTATTATTTCTTATTCATATAATAATGGAGAGACTACACAGTCTTCTCTAGAAAATCTATTTTCAGTTGAAAGATTTAAAAGAGAACAAACCAAGACCAGAAATGGCTCCTCAGACTCTGTTCTCACAACACACCCAAGGAGTGGTGTAGGTCAAGCTGGAAGCTGACCCTAGTTGCTGTGGTTCCCAATAAAGACAGAGGAAGTCCCTCAGCAAAAACTGTTGTTAAAACTGCTAAAAAATGTTCTGCCTTCTTAAAGAAAAAAAAAGAAAAGGAAGACATATGCACATTTTAAGGATAAATAGAAATATAAGGCTGCAGGTTTACAGGCAGACAGCAATGGCTGTTGCTTTCAGTAGGTTTTTCTCTGCTTTGCACGGCCTGCAGAGAGCATTCATTTCACTGAACATTGTGGTACTCAGTGCCTCAGAGATGCATTTGAATTAATCACATTTTCTACTGACTTGATCAATCTGTGCTAATACAAAAGCAGTGGCTTGATGGCAGCCGTTATGTAAATATTAGTAGGATAACAACTGAAATGTCACGGTACTATTTCAGTCTTGGGTTCTTTCAGAAAAATAAAGTTTAAAAAAACCCCTTCAGCTGGATAACATAGTGCTGGCCAGAGCAGTCATTTTTTTCTACATGGAAATGTGTATGAATCAAATCCCTTGAGTTCTTCAGCTTATATTCTTTCCACTTTCATGACAGCATGGCCTGGTATTTAGTCAGTGATGCTGCAAGAAGGCTTATGTGATTGAATGTTTTTCCAGAATACTTATAAAAATTTCTCTTCCTCCAAATTGCATATAAAATAAAACTACAAACTACAAAGCAGGAAAAGATGACATTTTGGAAAGAGGAAATTCTGAACACTTAACATTCCTTAGTATTTAAATGCAGGCCTTTACAGACTTTCATTCTCTAATCTCTTCCATTAAAGTTGTCTGTGCTTTTCCAAACAGAATCAGTTGGTGACATTATAAACATGGGATCAAAATCTGTTTGTTTGGTTTTTTCCAGGTAAGTTGGCAGTGAACCAGACAGTGAGCTCTTTGCTGGAGAGAATCAGAACTGCTCATATGTGAGCTTCAGACAGAAGACAGACAGACACCGGAGCTCCAAGCTACCCAACAGCTCAAATACCAAATACCACATTTCTGAATAAGAACACTCCCATGAAAGGTTTCATGATACAGATCATGAGTATGGTATTTGAGACAAATACAGCATCAAGAAATGGGAAAATTATGGCTTTTAAGTAGCCATTCAGCCACCTTGTACCTGCATTATCTTGTCCAGTTGTTTCTGATTTTCCACAACCATGATATTGGTTTTGCTGTCATGAGCAATGTAGTGGCAGGCCTCAGGAGAATTGGTTGTATATATTCCTGTGACAATTCCTCTGTATCAAAAGTGTATGCATATATAAGAATATATATTTTTATATATAGACACACACATATACATGCACTTAGTATCAAAAAAGAATTATAATCAAAGATCAGATGAATGCTGAAAGAGTATGAAGATGTGAAAGTAAACAGCAGTACAGCTGTCATGGTTGTTTCAAGCATTCAGATATACATGAATACCTCTGATATAAGCACATTGCCAAAACTAATCTCTGAACTCTATTCAGTAGGTGTGGTAGGCTAGGGTTCAGGACAGAAGAAATCAGGTTCGTTAGTATTTTTTGGTCACTTCATCTACTTTAACATATCTTGCTGTAGACAAATACCATTAATACAAAACTGGGAGTCTCATCTGTTTCTCACATCTTCCAGTGATACAATACAGTACAATAGCTTCTGTATGACTGTGACAGTTTAAGCCCACAGCAAACAGGAACAGTTTATAAGTGTCTGGACTATTTCAGATTACTGAAAGCTATGAAGCTCCAGCAGGTCACTGAACATGCTCATCAGCTGCAGCACAACTTCCAAGATACAACATCAAATACTGATTTTCTACATTTCCAGATCTAGAGAATCAGAAACCCCCAAATCCCCCGCAAATCAAACAAACAAAATCTTACCCAGCAAAAACAGCTCCAACAGCTGAGATGAACCATTCTGGAGAATTAAATCCAAGGATTGCTACGCTGTGGAATCGTTCAAGGCCAACCTTAAAAATAACAAGCGTAACTTACTGAGGAAGTGTGGTCTGGATGATCAGATAGTGAGGTGGATTGTGAACTGGTTGAAGGATAGAAGGCAGAGAGCTGTGGTCAACTGGACAGAGTCTAGTTGAATGTCTGTATCTAGTGGAGTCCCTCGAGGGTCAGTACTGGGACCAGT